>JAMXBD010002744.1:0-166499 GCA_024138025.1 Combretum micranthum | reverse complement strand
CCCCCCCCATCCATGCCCATTTGATTTTTTTTATTTCTTTTCCTATCCATTTAACCTAATTCACTTACTATATAAACTAACTTTTCTCTCTCTCTCCTCATTCTTTCATTCTCCACTTCCAAAAGTTGCAAAGTGTGAAAAAAGCTCCTCAATCCTCTCTTTCCCCCTTTGGCCGAAACTTGAAGCCCCCTCACACATCCACACAACTTCTCATTTTTCTCTTCTATTCTTCCATCCACTTCAAGTAAGTTATGCTCCACTACTTCCAACTCATGAAACTTTGTTATGGCTAAGTGATTTTTGGTTATCTCAACTCCATGTTCCCATGATCTTGTAGTAGGAACAATGAGATAACAACACAAAAATCCCGAACCATTACAAAGTAAATCTATCTTTTAAAGGAGTTTCCATACCAAAAGCTTTACTTTTATCCATCAAAAAGTCTTTTAAACAAAGGATCTTTTATAAAAATATGGTTTTTATGTTTTTAAAACTCATTTAAGCTTTTGATAAAGTAGATCCATCATCTTGATACTCATGATCATGTAGGCATTTATAGTTTCATTCTTATTTTGTTCATATGTGCATAAATAGTCTTTAACACTTTTGTCTTTAGTAAATGACTTTTCTAGTGTATAGATCTATATATATATGGGTCCATGAAGTCAAAAAGAAAAGTACTTTACAAGAAAAAGACTTTTGAAAATTCGGATGACTTTGAAAACCAAGGTCAAAAACACTTTTAACAACTTCTAAACTTATATTTTATAAGAGAAATAAAGCCTATGGGTAATAGATAATGATTAGTGGTATTTTTCATGAGTCTAAAGGAGTTTTTACTATAGAAAATGTTGAAAACAAGAAATGAAGTCCATAGGAGTTTTGAGTTAAAAGTTATGAAAACCAAATTCGTAATAATGGATGTAGGGTTAGAAAACACTATTTTTCCAACTTCAAAAATGATATTTTCTTAAATAAATGAAGTCCTTAGGATATAGGTATAATAGATACTTAAAGTTTCAAGTGTAAAATATGTTTTTCCTAAAGGAATCAACTTGAAAATGAACTTTTGTAAATTCGGATTTTTGGAAACCCCATAGTAAAAGACCCACTTAAAAGTTTGTAAATGTAGATTTTATTAAAGAAATAAAGGCCTTAGGATATAACTAATATAAGGAACAAAATTTCTTTAAATAAAGTAGAGTTTTTCCAAAGGAAATCCATGTAAAATGTAGATGTGGTCAAATGTAGTAAACTCATTTACTAAATATTGAGAGGAAATGGTTTCTAAGGAAAGTTTGTTTTCTAAAAATCGTTAAATCTAAAAGTTATAAGAACATAGACTTCTTAAGGTTCACATCATGACATTCATGATAGGGAAAATCATTTCCATTGCATTTAGCATCATATTACACTTAGGAATCTCAAATGCATTCATGAAAACCGCACTTTTGGAATTGACAAACCCGCTGTACAGATCTGATCCCTCAATTCCGAGGCTTAGATATTTTCAAAACTTGATTTAAACTTCATATTTGGAAAGCTCTTTCGAAGTAGATAGGAATCGGTATATAATTTGCGAAATTCCGACTTAAAACGACCAAGTTATGGCCATTTTAAAACGGAACTTCGGAAATGACGCGAATTTCGATTTCACTAAGTTTCCTTAGAGTTTTAGTGTCCTAAGTTGATAGAATACTTATTAGGGTAATTTCTTATATGAATAGGTGAACCCGTAGACGGTGATGAGTTACCTCCGGACTATTACTACTAGAAGACCGGAGTACCGATGGCGGAGTGAGTTTTTCTTCCCAATTCATTTATTGTATGTGCTTGTAAAGTAGTGCACTAGAATGTAGGTCAATTGAATGGAATATGAATGATGGGGATTATGGTGGGAAATTATATGATTGTTGATGATGTGAGAACAAATTAAGAATATCGAAACCAGGTGATAAACTTTGATTGTATAGTTAGCTATGATGGATTGTCTGATAAATTGATTGATCGCCTAAGTAAATTAGCTTAATCAACTACTTGAGTAAATGATAAATTGACATGTGCATATCACAAGGGGATGGAGCATGAGCATTTGTAGGTTAGTCGTGAACCATAAACGACATCGAATAATCGTAGGTTAGTCGTGAACCATAAACGACATCGAATAATCGTAGGTTAGTCGTGAACCATAAACGACATCGAATAATCGTAGGTTAGTCGTGAACCATAAACGACATCGATAATCGTAGGTTAGCCGTGATCCATAAACGGGATATTGTCGTACGCAGGATTCGTTAATCTGCTAACCCGGGATGGAGGGCAATTCCATCCACATATGATTTCCGGTTGGTCATATGTATGTTGAACTCATGTGTTTGATGCATACACTTGCTTGATTAATAACTTGGTTGAATTGTTGTGATATAAATGTTTTGTGGGAGATTACACTCACTAAGCTAGTTAGCTTACGTCCCTACAGACCATTCCTTTTGCAGCTTACGCATTTATGGCTTAGGCGAAGAGACCCGGCTGAACAGGTACCGAAGCTAGGAGTTTTCCCTAGAAGTTATAATTTTTGTATTAGACTTCCATAGAAAACTTCTAAGACTTGGATGACTGTAATGGACCGTTAAATATTCTTTTGCGGGGGAATGCCCCTTAGAATTATGTAATATTTATTTTTGATCATGAATTATATCCTATTGCCCATGCATGCCAAATTAAGCTTTTATCTCCATTCGGACTTGTACTCTATTGTGTAAAGGTACGCCTTACATCTATATGAGACTTCCGAAAGACTAAGGTGGTAATTCGGGAATCTTATATGGCATGTGGCGGACTGTTACGTTTAGGGTACCCTATGGGGCGTGACAAAGACGTTAATTATTCGCAACTTTCTGTACATGAACTCGTGATTTTTTTGGCACTCAAGGTTCTGTCTCTTTGTCTCTCCAATACTTTGTCTTCTTAAGTGTCACCCTCGTCTTGGCTCTTCATAATTTCTCTTTTTCATTTCAAGAAAACCCTAAGAAATCATTGCAGTGAACTTTCTTCCAGTCTGTTCAACATGGCTCCTCACAAATTTCAACGTATCACTAACAAAAAATTCAAAACCGTGACCTCTAAAGATCCTATCTCTATTCAAGATACACAATCCTCCGATTCTCAACAAACCCTCTCTCAATCCGTTTCATCACCTAGGGTTCGTGAAGAACGAACTAAAAACAAACAAGAATCTGGACAAAGCTCTCCACAACCTAAAGGAACAACGAAAACGAAAGAGTTCAAGGAAAATGTGTCGCAAAGTTCTGACCCAGAACCTATATTAGAACCTGTAAAGAAAATCAAGAAGGTGAAAACTTCTAAAGTTTCATCTAAGAAAAGGAAAGAAGTACCTTCACCGTCAAAGGAACAGACCCTATCTAAAAAGAGTAGGACTGCCAGAGAACCTGAAATCAAATGTCCATATAGGAAGGTAAAAATCCATGATTGTGCTTTTATAAATTTTGAATATTTTAAGAGGAATGGATTTTACTGGAATAAATGGCTAGATAATGTTGGTTGTAGAAAGCTGTGTAATCTGATTGGGGATGTGATTGGTGAAATGATTGAGGAATTTTATAGGAATTTGAGGTATGTCGATTCTAGGAGTTTGAGGTCAAGGGTTCAAGACGTGAATATAACAGTCTCACGTGATGATCTAATTAAATGTTTTGGTTTGAAAGATTGTCATGATGATAATACTGTTGTTTCTTTGAGAAGGAATGATATTTTTCTGAAAATAAATGGAAACGTAGGACAGTTTCCAAATGATTATGTGTTTGTGTATGAGTTTGAACTAGTCGTTAGAATGCTCCACAAAATTGAGTGAGAGTGTATTCTTCCTCGAAAAGGGAGTTCTACGATAGTGACAAAAGAAGATGGCTTGATTATCTTGAGTATGATGCAGAAAGTTAAGATAGATTTGGCCAAGAGGATTTTGAAAAGAATTTGGAAGGAACGAGAGTATAGGATATATGGAAATGTTCTTATGGAGATATTCAAATTTAAAGGAATTCCCATTCCTAAGAAAATAAAATTTCCTATAGGTTTAAAAAGAATTGGAGAGAAAAGCATGCATCATATGCAAATTAGGCCTTATAAGAAATTATGGTATGCTGTTGATGATGTGATTTACTTGCACAAGAAACATAGGAAAGAAATTAACTGGGACAAGGTTATGGCAACGGTTGAGGGGGAGCAAAAACCAACTCCAGAAGCTTCTCCAGAAGTTTCATTAGATGAGCGAGCAGATCAAGGAATGCACAGGGCTGGTAAAGAACTAATGAAAAAGAAGGAAAAGAAAAGATATAAGCCTATGACTGGTGGCAAATTTCAGATAAAGGAAAATTTGCAAAAGGATTCTTCCTCGGACAGTGAAGATTCTTTTCCAGAAGGTCCAGGAGAAGCATCTTCTTTTCAATCCAAAGATGTTATTGCAAAGATGCTGGCGGCCTCTCTTGAGTCTTTTAAACAGGACTTTACAAAGTTCATCTCTTCAGAGATTAAGACTCAGATATCCTCTTTGCAACAATCCCAACCTCCACCATCTAGGATGCCTTCTGATTCAGCTCGATCATTCTGTTGATCTTCACCACCTGAGCAAGAACCTATTCCAAAAGCCTTCATAACTGACACTTCACTTGATCATGGTACTCCTCGATCTGGACAGCCCTATGAAGCCACTCCTCCAAACTTAAGTTTTGTGCCGTTTATTCCTCTTGATGTGCTTCAGCATCCAGCAAATTATCTTACTCCACCTCCACAACACTTTACTGCTCAATCTCCTCTTCCATCCAACTATCACAGGCGTGTGAAAAGGACAACTCGAAAGTCCACCAAAAGACCTAAAAAACATTAGTTTTTGTTTTGTTTTCTTTGCTTACGTATATTATTTTTGTTTCTGTTTCTGTTGATATTTCACATTAGACATGTGATGTAATTTTGATAAACTGCTTATATCAACTTTTAACATGTTTCCTCCTAATTTTGCTGATAACAAAAAGGGGCAGAAAAGGTTAATGGATATGAATTTACATGTGTGATGAATAGTGAATGTATGTGTAAATGTGTATGTGTATTCGTGAATGTATGATAAATCGTGAATATGTAATGAATGAATGTTTAATTGTTTTGTTATCATAAAAAAGGAGGAGAATGTTGATTCTCTATGTATCTAAAGTTTTGATGATAACAAAATACTCAATGAACTAACTAGTCTATTTGTGTGCAGAACTATATTTAGAATTTTATACAGAATATTGGTGAAATTGATGAACAAATATATAAAGTTGAATGATATTAAGCCTTGGATATGAACATGTTTTTAGATAAGTTAGACAGAGTTGTTATACGATATGAAGATTTCGGATGATGTTTAGAAAGGAAAAAGGTACACATAATGTTTGTCAGAAGGATACTTAAAGTATAAAAATCCCAGAGACACAGAACCTTTCACAGAACCTTTGGGAGAAACTCAAAGCAATCTTTGAATTGAAGTTAGTTTCCAGAAACACAGAAGTTTTTACAGAACCTTTTTAAGAAACTTCAGCAGTAATTCTGAGTTAAAGATAGTTGCTGTTCATCTTCTCAAACAAGATCTACATTTTTTTATGAAAAAGATCAATGATTTTGAAGACCTAGCAACGAGATAATAAGTATATTCGGACAGTATACTTATTCGTTCCACTAAAGTTGGATTATCCTAGGAGATTAAAGAAATTCTCGGATTGATTATTTTCATCAAAGAAGTTTTCTGGAAATAAAGAACAGAAGCTACAGTTGATTAACGATGGAATGATTTCAAGACAGAACAGTTATGTTTTCTGATTTTCTCAAGATAAAAACAAATTCGAATTGGATATTATTAAGAAATCAAAATAAGAAACAATGTTATCTTTAAGAAGATGACACACGAAGATCACGTTGAAGACCGTGATATCAGCAATAGTTCTCCAAATCTATCTTCAAGATCAACGTTATCAGAAGCTTTCAAACAGAAAACAAGTGGATTATCTCAAATCATGAAATTCAAGCTAATCTTATCTTACTTCAGCATATCAAGAATTCAAGTTCAAATCTGGAACCGAATAAAACAAGAAGAACGAGATTCTCTCATAAAGAATATCAGTAGCGTTTAATAAATCAGATTAAGGATAAGAAGTTACAGATTTTCACGAGCACAACAAATTCTGAACGTTAGAAGGATATGAGACGTGAACAGAGTTAAAAAGAAGAACAAGACGTAGAACTTAACACAGTTCAAGAAAAACAAAAACCCGAGAGCAACTTGACTCAATCATTGACCGAAAAATTCTCAAAAGTTGAGAAAGCAAAATTTCTTTGTTTTCTTCCCACGTGCAGAATTGTAGCAAATTTTATTGCAATCTTTACACTTTTCTTTTAGATAATCGAAGCAACTTGTTGTTGGCTTCAAGTGAGTTAGTTCAATTACTAGTTTATACTCTGTAGATCGATTGAAGCTAAAGGATAGCTGTGAGAATCGAGCAGAGAGAATTGTACAAGCTTGTAATTGATTTTATTGGATATAGTGGAACAAAACCTGTAGGATAACGGGGTCCCCGGCTCGGAGCTGGAAGAGTGGACTGACGTAAAAGGCGGAACCACTATAAATATCTGCTTGATCTTCTTATCCCTTCTCTATTTATATTTCCATAGTTTATTTTATTGCTGTTTAATTGTTCATATTGTTCTCTTAACTTAAAATCAAAGGGGATTGTTTTTAAAAGGCAAAATTTTTAATTTTATGAAATAATCAATTCAAGCCCCCTTCTTGATTATTTTTAGGACCAACAATTCTACTTGTATAACAAGTTTCGGGTTTGAAATTTAGATTTCCTTTTAATCATATCTTGAATTATCCGTTCAAGATACGAAATCTCGTTTTTGGTATCAATTAGGGTTAAAAAAAGTTCTTTATTCGATTTCTAAATCCTTATCTAGCCAAATTCAATGCATTGATCTATTCTTAGGTTTTTATTGGAATCTAAGTTTACTAACTAGTTCATACATTCTACTTCAGAGTCGTGTACTAATGTGGAAAATTTCCGAGGTTTAAATTTTATATGTGTCGAAATCTCCATATGTCCATATAGGTTTGTCATTGAGTTTTTCTAATAGATTTGAAGTTAAATATCTTTTATCTATATAATACTTAAATCATATCAAGTTTATGCATCAAGATCCTATTTCTGCGTATGGTATGAAACTCATATTTGTATATAGGGTATATACTAAAGTTTAATTACATATCTAATCTTCCTTTTGATCTAATGATCAAATATCTTTCATTTATCAATTTCAAATAAAATTTTCTTAAGTTTTCTTATAGGACAAAAATTTTCATTATAGGGTCATCGGGTTTCCTAAGTTTTTATTTCTCCCATTGATTCCATTTCTTCTCATGAATATATATTGTGTGTGATTTAAATTATTTAAACTTGCCATAGAATATTTCTATTCTTTTTAAATGCTAGAACTATGATATAGGTTTGGTTTACTTAATTCTAATTGTTTCTTTAATTAAGTTTTACTTCATAAAACATAATGAGAGTTTATATAATGACATTTAACCTAGGATTTAATTTGAACCAATATGATCTCTATGTTTTCTTTTATTAAATATAACTAATTATCTAAGTATTATTAAAGAATATAAATCATCATGATTTCTTCTTTTCTTCCCTAAGATTTTGTATGATGTTATTTTCTTAAGGAATTTAGAGTAGGTGAGGTCAAATGTTTTTGGAAATGTTGTATGTTGTTGTTTTATGGTGAAGAGATAATATAAAATGGATTAGTTTCGTGTTTTAGGGAGTTTATAATATATATATATATATATATATGGTGATTATTTTATTATATCAGATAGATATTGATATGTACACGATAAATTACTAACTAATCTCAAACAAAATATTTAAATTAGGTTTTAAGTTTTAGATTTTATAAGAGATAGTTTTTTACTTGATTTCTAGTGTTTTATGTTTACACAATTGAGTAATATTATGGTTTTTATCTATCCGATTAGGGTTTAGGATTTGAGAAACTAAAGTTGGGTTTAGTGTTATATAAGTTAAGAATATTTTTATTTTAGTGTTTTCGATATTAAAATCTTATATTGAGTCTTATATATGTAAATTAAACCTAATATCTAGTTTAATGGGTATATCTCAATCCTAACGATTTATCTTTAAATTATCATTTTCTGATATATCTTAAAGATCTAATAATTCAATTCTAAACTAGTAGTTATTGTCTTGAAACTATATTTATCGAGATATCACTTGTTTTAGAAAATTACTATTCATTTCCTAGTAGGTCACTCATTCTAGGTCATTAGCATGCTTAACTTTTAGTGTTTTGAGAATTTTTCAGTATTACAGTACAGATATCTCTATAGTTAAGTTTGTATATATTTTTTTATATTGTTTTCAAGTTGAAAACTAAAATCTAAAATCTACGCGATCGAATAGATTTAGGTTTTTCATCTACGTGATTAGAATTTCCAGATCTAATAGGTAAACTAAAGTTTTAATCTATATAGGATTAAAATATTATAACTTTCATGTTTGTGAAATCAGAATTTTAATTTGGACATTAGATTAAAAGATTTTGATCAGTTATTGATTTTATTGGGTATATTTCAACCCTAGCGATTTGTCTATTAAATTTCTATCTACTAATAAATAGACTATATAAATTATTATCTACTATTATAATCAATTTTCTACCATCTAGTGTTTTTATTTATCAGTTTATTGTTCATTTGATAAGTGAAATGTAATATAAACTAGTCTAAATACACATATTAGCATGACATAATTTTGTATTATTATCATTATATATGCATGTAAATATGTATATTTATAATAAAAACTAATATAAAAGCTTCTAATATTATGGAAACTTCTACTTTGGATCATAATAGAAAAATTTTAGAGTAGTCAAAACCTTGCCATGTGTGGTCCTGAATTGAAGAGCGTATTGCCACGATCATAATACCACTTCTAGAATTGGAATCGGTTGTCGTATGTGAAAGATACGAGCTTTTAAAGATCGAAGGAGCTTCTAAATTTCTTTTTTATTTTTTTATTATTTCTTTTTCTTTTTTTTTTCTTTTTTTCCCTCTTTGTCGGAGAAGATTTCTTCTTCTTCTTCTTCTTTTTTAAATAATAAAGTTCATTTGAAAACTTTGCCAAAAGAGAAAGGAGAAAACGAGAAGATAGAGAGAGAGGGAGAGAAGAATATGAAAAAAAAAAAAAAACAAAAGGGAAAACTTAATTTATAGGTTTAGTTGAACATGGACAGCAAGAAATTGCTAGGAGATTTCAATTTTTTCGGGTTCTTGTTAACACATACGATAAATATTTATTTGATAATATTTTTACGTAAAAGTTTACGTACCTACTATATTAAATATTCTAAACAATATAGTACACTTAAAATCTTTATTTAAGAATTTTATTTTTCAACTTTAATATTGTTAACATAAATTATAGTTTATCCTTTAAGGGTTTAAATTTTAATGTTTTGATATTTTATGACTGATTAATAATTATATTATCTTTAATTTGACTTTATTTATATTCTGCTATTATAATTTTATAGTATTTATCTTTTTTTTTTGTATATTTTGAATTATTTCGGGATTTAATTTATTATTTTATTTATCATTATTAGCCTTTTTTTATTATTATCATATTATTATGGTTATATCTTATGGAAAATCTTTCTATGATATAGATATCGTTTATGCTTATATTTTTATTTTGATTAGATCTTTTATTATCTAAATTGGTAATTAATGATATTGAAATTTGTGAAAAGTAGAGATAATTTTTTGGACATTTTCTAAAATTTCTACTAGACATTACTATCGATTTAACAATCACCAAAAATTACATTGGCGTACAACTCAGGATGTTACACGTACACATGAATGTAGCATGATAACATTATGTCTTGGGAAAGGATGTTGAATAAGCGTGTGAAGGAATATCACAATAAAGTATACGGATGGCGTTAGGTGTTTTTTAGAAGTAGTGATGCACCATAAGAAGAGAGATAGGTTCATTTAGTGCCCGTGCAAGGACTTTTATGAACATAACGTGACAACTCACAAAAATAATGGAACAACATTTGCCCGTAAGGGGAATGGTCTAATTCTATTCAACATAGGAAGCTTTTGAGGCAAACCAACTGTAATGACAAGGTACTTATGTCACGTTTGTGCGTAAGAATTGTTTTTAATGAAATGGATTAAATTGGGATGGAATGAATTTCGAAATTGGGATCGATTATAGTGATCTAGAAGAGCAAGACACATACAATGTGATGACACTAATAATATGAACTCAAACAGGTTGATAAGTATATTTAGAAATGCGAAGAACCTAGTGTATTCGGCGTACCAAGTTTTTGGTTTTCTTGGGCATGACATGGATGATGTGATGATAATAGTGATAATGGACTCAAATGGGTTGATAATATATTTTGAGATGTTAACAGATTTGGCGTACTAAGTTTTTGATTTTCTCATCTATGATATAGATGATGAATTTGATGGTCGACAATAAGCTAATTGTTAAAAGTTTCAACAATTGACTCATATTTGTTAAGGACCTATTTCTTGATGATAACTAGTTGCTCTCATTCCACCACAATGAATGCTTGATGCAATTGGGAATATATGCAAATCTAATTCAAGCATATAAGAATAATTATGTAAATTTTTTCATACAAACCCAAAATATAATGTAAGAGTCTATAAATTACACACATATAATAGTGTTCTCTACATATACATAATATAGCTACATGATTTTGAGCATAGTATTAGTGCACCATTAGTGTCAACTATAGGAAGATGTTGAATGTTTTGCATATAGCAAGAACTCCCTCATACCTATATCATTGGATCACCATAGTATGTTAGACTTTCCTATATTATCTTTGATGAGAAATAATATCTATAAAGATTGTACTTATTCCTTGTTTTTCCCAAGTTGTATAAGGAAATTGCCATAAGAAGAGGCTAAGTAAAATCTTATAAGGATCTAAATGATTAAATTTGAAGTAAAGTAGACACTAGTCAAGGATGATGTTTGGACCTAATAGATTGACTAATTAGCCATGATTTCTACTACCATAATCAAGGAGGTAAGGCTAAATTTAATTATTCCGATAGTTGGGGTATGGGGGCTTAATCATAGAGGATAGGCAGGCTTACTACAAGCAAGAGGTTAAGGAGAGTAGTAGTAGTAGCAACAATGCACATCAAGAGATAAACTATGATGAAAGGATTGCTCATTCAAATAAATTATTGAGGAGATGTGCATATACATACCATGTCCTATGCTGTTTTACCCTTAGTTTGCATGTCTACCTTCACTTCTATTAATGATTCATCCTCTAGCACTATCAATTTGATATAGTAGTGATAACTCCTTTTTACTCTATTTTTTTCATAGTAATTTGAGCTTAAGTTGATGCATTCTTGAATAAAGTCCTATGAATATGATGATTTTAATTTTTAAATGTTGTTTTTCAGCTCCTAGAATCAAAGGAAGAAGAATTAAAGTGTTTTGGATAAGCTTTGGAGGAAAATAACAGCAAAACTCAAAGATAGATTTCTATTGAGCCCTACAAAAGTGTCTATTAACGCCTAAACATCAAGATAAAACAGAAACAAATTGGTTTGTCGTGCCCTGCATCGAGCTCTCAACATGACACTCAATGAATGTTTTAAGGCAATCAAGCCCTGAACTTAAAGAAAAACTTTCGTCGCGCCATACCATCGAGCCCTAAACTAGACTCACGATGAATGCTGGATGAAGATTATGTAAACCCCTAATTTTTAGGATAATTTCAAGCTTAAACCCTAAGTTGAAAAGTCAACCGGAAACCCTAAGTCAACAAATCCCCATGAAACCCTAGCAGTTTAGATTCGACAACCCCGTGTTCTTAAACCAAAAAGTCAAAAGATGAGTGGAGAGTGTAGATTGGTTCATAATAATATTAGAATTCTTAAAAATATCAAATTAGTGAATTTTCAACCTATTTCGAACCCGATAGGATACAGACTTTGAAAAGCATGTCCCAGGGCTCGAGATACTAAAAATATGTTATTAGTACCATTAGACTCGTAATTTCATAAGATTTCTAAATATATCAGTTATATAATTTTTCGGGTTATAAAGCCTTTTTATTGTATTTTTATTACTACCGATAATTTAATTGTCTAATCTAGTTTTTTATTTCTAATCACACTATTCACAAGTACAATCACCCATATCCTATTCTTACATTCTTACAACCTATTCTTACAATTCACATCATTTTCCTTATATTTTCTTTTCCAATATAATTTTTACTACTTAAATTAATTATTTAAATTTGAAACTTACACAAAACAAAACAAGACATCTCTCTCTCCCCCCCCCTTTCCAACATCAGCACCCCTTCCTCTACACAGTCCTTCTTTATTTGTTTCATTTTTCTCATTTTATTTAATCAAAACAAAACCTAATTTCATGTCTATAAATACCTCTTTATGTCTTCCACTTTTCATTTTCGCTCTTTTCTCTTTAAAATAAACCGTCGCAATTTTTTCTCTCTCTCCCTCTCTTCCTCTCTTTGACGTGAGCCCCCTCCCTCTAACACACACACACACACATTTTTCTCCTCACGTTTTCTTGTTCCAAATCATCAATAGGTAATAGATCTATACCCTACCATAATAAAAACATGTAATGGTAAGATCATACATGTGTGATTCCATTCAAAATCCCCATGAGCTTTATGCTAGGGATGTAGAGACACTTAAACATGAGATTCTTGCCATCACAATGTTGCAAATCTTGTTATTTAAGTTGTTTTGCTATTATTTTGCTTTATTATTGATTTATGTGTTATTAATGATGTTTAGTGCATGTATTCATCATTTAACATTATCTACATAATGATCATAGTGCATTTGCATTTATGACTTGTATAATAAACTAGATATAGTTGTTTTGAGTACATAAATGCTTTAGGTTTTTGTTTTATGTACATAAAGGACTTGTAGTAGCATGATAATAGTTGGAAATTGTTAGAAAGTATAAAATCTATTTTAGTTTCAACAAAAAAATAATTTTGGAAATTTGGATCCGAAAAAAGTTCTATATAGAAAGCTATTTTTCAACTTCAAAATGAGTATTTTACATAAAAATTAAAAGACTTAGGGAATGGGTATCATAAATAGGTTGTTTTGATAAGTAAAGCTTAGATCTACCAAGGGATATTTTCAAAACAAGAAAAGTTCACAAAATTATGTTAGCATTATGTTTCAATCCCAACTACAAACTTAAAATTCATAATAAAGAAAGCTTGATATATGAACACCTATTTTTAAACCCAAAAATAGATTTTTATTAAAGAAATGGAAGCCTTAAAGGGTAGGTTTGATTATGAATTGATTTTAGAAGATTAAATGAGATTTAACAAGAATAATCTCAAATATAAATTTCAAAATTTGGATTTAGAAATTACCTCTATTTAAACACCTATTTCCAATTGCCAAAATGAGGATTTTAATAGAAAAATAGAAGTCCTAGGGAATACATGTAATAAAGACTTAATTTTGACAAGAATAAATGAAATTTATCAAAGTATAATCCTAAAACAAGGGAAGGTTTCAAAGTATAGATTAAACAATGTTTTCATTCCTTAAAATTTTGTAAAATTCGTAACTAGGTAAAACCCCTATTTAAACATCTATTTTCCAACCCCAAAATAAAGAATTTTATTAAAATAATGAAGGTGTTAGGCATATAGGTCATTTAGGTTGAGTTTTGATACAAGCAAGTGTGATTTTACAAGAAATAAAGCTAGTTTTCTTAAATCTAATAATTTTAAAAGTTTTGCGAAGCAAAAGTTTCTAGAAGAATTCGTGATATGATATATCATTAAGGATATACATATAGATAGCTCATCTCATGACATTCATGATAATAACTTGTAGGTATTGCATGTATAATGATAGCTAAGTATCTATCGAAGCTTTGGAATGATACTTGGATTCAAATTAGAAATTGATTTGTGGGTTGGGAATCTCGTATAGCATTTTGTACCCTACTGTTCATGGACCAAACAACCTTATTTGATGGAAATAACTTTAGAAATGGATAGCTCTCGTCGAATAGGTAGAAATAGGTATATAATATGCGAAATTCCCAGTTAAAATAATAAAGTTATGACCGTTTTAAGTTGGAATTTCCTCTTACATGAATTTTGACGAGCTTGTTAGAATAGAATTTATAAGTTCATTCAAACTTCATAGAAATACTCATTGGAGTTATTTCTTTTGATTAGGAGACTTGGAAGATAGGCTAGACCTTTCCGAGGACTGTTACGATTAAGTGGATTTTCGCGCCATGACAAAGTGAGTTCACTATTCTTAAATTACATGCTCTTGATTGTGCTTGTAACAATAGTGGCATTAGAACTAGGGCAAGATAAAATTGAAATGTGCATGTGAGTTCTGTTTGATTGAATTGATGATAAGAAAATCGAAACTGGAGTTGTTATAAATATTTGTATGATTTATTACAGTAATGAAGTATCTGAAATATCTATGATCACCTATAATTCGCTTAAATAATATGCCATGATCTTATAATTAAATTGACCATGCATACCATATGTTGAGTCATATTACATTTGTTATTATACCTTTGTGGGAAGAAAGCATAATAGCTGGCAACGAGTGAGCCTGAAAACTCGAATGTTGGAATAGAATGGCTTGAATAAAAATGGAAGTGGTGTAGGCACTTGAATCAACTACAAAATTAGTGAGTGGGTGGGCACCTGAATCAACCACTATATAAATGAGAAAAATTGAAATCTATGGTCGTATGGGCCTGAAACACCTAACCCTGAATGGAGGGCGTCAATCTATTCAACATAGGACTCCTGGAAAGTCTTACGTATTGTATACTCACGTACTTGTGCATTTCATATGAATGTTAATATAACTTGCTTGCCCTATTGTTTGATGAAGTATTTAATTTGGAAGTGAAACTCACTAAACTCGTAAGCTTATACCCCTATAATTTCCTATTGCAGTATGATTATTTATGGCTATCTCTGAGAGGCAACTTTTTCAGGTACAACTTTTGGAATTTAAGGATCTTTTTGAAGAAGTCGGGACCTAGATGTTAGGTATAAACTTCTAGTTAAATCTCCTTAATCTTATATATATGTGTTTATGTAAGAGACTTTTGTGGACCTAAAGAATCTTAATATTTTGATGGGGGTATACCCCTTGGATCTTGTAACAGATTAATCTGGTTAAACTGTTATAATTTATATTCTTATCGTTATGTATGTCTTCTTAAGCTATTTCGATTCAAAGTAAAGTCCCCTACATGGTGAACGTAAGCCTTACACTCGGTGTCTAAACTCACGGGATGACTAAGGATGTCATACTTGAGTTTAAATATCGAGTCTGGCGAACTGTTGGGTATAAGGTACCATTTGGGGCATGACAGATTAAACCTTTGCTCAAAAAGTACAACTTGAGTCGAGCTCATGTGTCAAGCCATCGGCGTACTCAATTTAACCCTTGGTAAAAGAATGGACAAAAACTCAAGCGTTTTAATAGAATGCCACAACTTAGGTTGAGTCCTAACTTTCTTGCAATATTCGAGTGCTCGACCTCTACCGCGACAACTAACCCTATGATTTGGCATTTACAACATACGTGTGGAAATAAAGGATGATTTCTGTTATAAAGAATTTGCTACGTCAATGAATAAAATTGTCATGATTTTTGTGCCCAAGCCTATAAATAAAGGTATCTCGGCATGTGATCAGTATTTTATGTTGTCACAAATTGTAAATTTTCTAAAATAGTATAGAGGGAGAATTACGAGGCAAAAGAACTATTTTCTTCTTACTTTAGAAATCTTGAATTTTCTGGGTAAAATCATTTTAACCCATTATGTATTTTTGCAAGATTCTCAACTTCAATTGAAATTTATTTCTTTAGAGTTCGTGATTAACATTTGCATCTATAGAGAAATAACCTCCTATAGCTTAGGATTTGTGAACCCAAATTCTAATTCATGTGATTTCAAATATCCTTTCAAGTAATTGTTGAATGGCTAATTGTAATTAGTAACTTGAACTTATTTTTTTGGGTTTAAATGTGTGGTGCACCTTTTAGATTCATGTTTTATTTCAATTGTATAGATAGAGAGATCATTCTTTCGAATAGATTTATGGCTACTAATAGAGTTACTGATAATCGCCTTAAGAGAGGGATGGTCAAACTTTTTATAGCTTGTTTTGAAATTCATTAGGCCGGTTTTAAAAATAAAGGATTCTTAAACTTTATGCAGAACTAAATCGTTGATAACTTATGAAGAGATTCAGTAGTTTAGTTTAGACCTAAAGCTACTGGTGCATATACACCAGCATACAACTCTCTCTCTAAGTTTGTCAAAAACTCACATGATGAGCAATTAGTGAAGCAATCCCTGGGCCTTCATCTTTCATTTTTACAAATGATAAGTGTCTTAAGACCCTCATTGTTTGTGCATCATTTAGTGTATTTTATATGCTATTTGAGTAATTCATCAACTTTTATTGGGTTAATTACTTGTTTCAGGGATAATTATGGAACAATGGAGCTTTTCAAGAGACTTATCATGAAAGAAACCAAGTTATTGAAGGATTATGGAGCTTAGATGAAGTTACTGGTCATACACTAGTAATTATACACTACTAGTGTAGATTTGGAGAATAAACTTGAAGAAAAATCAGCATTTTCAAGGTACACGACCCGAGCTACACGGGTAGTGTAGGATGAGTAGTGTACACATGACAACAAAGGAAAATGCGTTGAAATTATGTTGTACACGCCCCGACCTACACGGGTCGTGTAGGAAACCCGTGTATGAGTAATTTTATATAAATACGGCCTTCTTTCATTGTTTGAAAAGAAGGAGAGAGTTAGATATCATTCCTAAACCTAAAGGTCGTCTTTTGGAGAGCTTTTCAAGAAGAATTGACGGCACAAACATCCGGAGTCACAACAATTGTTTCAAAAGAGGTTTTTGTCATTATGTTTTATTTAAACTCTTCTAGATCTATTGTTCCCGTTGTTTATCATATGGAAGAGTAGAATTATATGCCCTAGGTTTTGTGAAACCCTAACTCATGTCCTGAATTGTTATCAATTGATGAAAAGTTTTGATCTTGAATTCATTCATGTGATTTAATCGTCTTATGATAATTTTCTGGCCAAGATTATTGCTTGTTTGATTCTTATTAGTTAGAAAGAGATTTCAACTAATAGGATAGATTTTACATGAATAATAAATTTGCATGTTTACCTAGACATAGGGAGGCTTCGAATTTCTGCCTAAAGAAAAACTTATTTAGGTTTGAGTTTCATGCAATTTTGCATTGGCGGAGTGAAGGAAGAGATTCCATTTTCTCCGTAAAATTAAGGAATCAATTGACTTGAAAGAGAGTAATTGGTTTAAATTTAGAACCTTGCAGTTCAAATTTGATTTTTCATCAGTTAAATTTAACATAATATTAAGGTTAGGGTGGATCAAACTAGGGCGCTGTTGTGAATTGAATTATTCAGAAAAGCATTCATATTCTATAATTAGGGTTTGTCAATCATTAGTATAATTAATCATTAGGATACAACAATCTTTGATAATTTAGACTAGATAGTGGTGAAAGGATATTACTAGAAATTGGCCTAGATCTTTGATGACATCTGATTAATTTCATACTACAAGATAGGTGTGCTGCCTTGTGTGGATCTGAATTAATTGGATATAAATTTTAGACTTGTGATCATACACACATCAATAATCCTAACTCTAATTTTTCCTTGAAAACATTTGTAAATTTCACTAACCTTAGTATAACTTTGTTTTGTAAAAACCCGGCCCTCTAAATCCCGAGATTTTGAGTACCAGTCCCAACCACATATACGTTTTCACATTATATGTAAGGTTGTCATAAAACTAAAAGTTTATGAAAATTTTGACCAAAAACTACTAAAAATTTATAAAGAACTTTTAACAAAATAAGATAGTTGACAAAAGCAATCTATACATACATTTACATCATATATACACTGTTTAGTGTCAATACAAGACATTACAAAATTACAAGTTTTCTTAAAGCAAAAAAATCCTAGGAAATCTTAAGATCTTTACAACTTAGGCTTATCTATCAAGCCTTCTTTACAAAACTTTTCCTTTAACAAAAACTCCTTCAAAAGTCCAGGGTGTTCGAGTCCTATTCATCCCACTCATCCATGAATCTCTCAAAGTCCGACCCGTAACCCAAATCATCATAAAACTCATCTCCAGTACCTGCAAAGCAGCAAAAGTTAGCCAAAGACCCAGTACACAATAACAAATGCAAGAACAAGTTATCAAGCCAACGTAATAAAGCAAATGAAATGCATCAATAGACAAGTGATTATATTTATTAAATTTCTTTCGCAAAACAACAGGGGATTCAAACCCCGAATCACGCTTTGGGAATTTAGGGATCCTAAGTAACAACAGCTGCTCAGGGTTGATATACAGTCCGAATACTTATATCTTCTATATCTATCTCATGAAGATAATAGCTTCATTTAGGATTCAAAAGTCGTTGCCCGACCGACTTAAACTCAGTCCATAACATGAGCCTAGTTCACAAGTTCCCATAAACTTTGAACTAAACCATGTATTTCCCCTAAGTTTAAGTAAACGTTACTCAGATACTATCTCCTTATCAGCTACCCACTTAACCAAAAAGAATTGCTATTGCATCATAGCGTACCATTGCATCATGAAAGTCATTGCATCATGACTTGGTAAGCGCCTAGCTAACATGTCATTGCATCATGACATTTTGCTGCTCCTCGACCAGATTAAACAGTGTAATAGACATCCAATTCATCAAAACATTAAGCCAAATCAATTTAAGTCAAATTAGGAATGCTTAATCCTAGCAAACATCAAACAAGCTATTGCGTACCTGAACCCAATATAATCACTATAGTCACTCGGTATGAACTAACGAAGAACCCTTTGCTGAAATAGGAATATCAAAATAATCAATAAATAAATATAGATTTCACATCCACATATATATATACACGCATATCACAATCCTAAGTCAAGTATACAAGGAAATTCATTAAACATTGCATAGAGTTTTAATATTAAAATTCATGCATAAAACATGTTTATCTAGCTCATATATTCAATAGGGAATCATATATGAAGTAAAGATTGAAGATGAAGAAGTTGAATTTGAAAAACTCAGGGATACCTGCCTTCCAACGCTTGCAAAATTTGAATGAACGTCGGCAGCGTAGGTAGTTTACACCGGCGGCGTTTCACTCCGGTGTTTAATATTGGTTCTGTTTCACTTCAACACCGCCCATTGCGCAGCTTTAATTCTCTAATTGCCGGCGTAACATTTTGAAGAACAAACGCTGGCAAAATTCTTGTAAAAGCCGGCGATATTCAAAGCGCATTAAAATTTTACTTCTTTTCTTCCAATGCTGCCTCTATGCCAGCAGCGTTAAAATTTCAGATGCCGCGTACGTTCAAAACAGACCATTTGACAGAATTCATTTCTCCTGTTTTTTCACTTTGCAACTTTCTAACCTATAACACTTTAAATCTTCTTCAATTTCATTTTTAGCTTCATATACTACTTCTATCTATACTAATCAATCCTAGCAACTTAGAACATTAAATCAACACATTTACTCACTTCAAATCCGACTTCCATTCATCCTCAACTTTAACTACTCAAACTAACTTTATTTCTTTCCAACACTCCAAATTACAACCACAACACATAAACAAACACACACACTAACAAACACAATCCAAACCAATTTCAATGCATGAACAAGCAATTTAGATAACATTAAACTCATCATATCTAATATCTCACATAGCACTATAAGAAAAAATAAAACAAAATTATACTTATATCAACTCACTTGAATATGCCTCGTCTTGGAGAGAATTTTGATTCTCAAACTTGATGTTGTTCTTAGTTTGGGCTTGGAATTAGTGAAAAGAAGAAAAAGGAAAGAAAGAAAAGGAAAATTCGGATAAAAAGAAAGGTTGCAAAAAGGGAGTCTAATTAAGCTAAATTTTAGTCTTAACTTATCTCAAAATTGACTTTTAAGGCTTATATAACTTTAGTTGCATTTGAATAATTTGAGTCTCATTTAGGTCTATTAGCATAAATATTGACTTAACTGAGGGAAATTTCTATCAACTAATCTTAAGCAAAACCAAAGTTAATTTTATAAATTTAAACTAACTTAACATATTAATGTATAAAAACACAATATTAACTATACTAATGCACATTAATATATATAAAACAAGGATACTAATTTCATTACATATGCAAAATAACACATGAAATTTTAAATTACATTAACTTAAACACATTTCAACTATTACCAAACACAACTCTCATAAATCATTATGCTCATTTAGTTCAATAATTAAGATAAATAAACATACACATGGAAATTAAAAGAATTTAAATTAATCATTTCATTCTTCCCTCCTTCAAGAAGTTTCATCCCCAAAACTTAACTCACCTTCTTAATCAAAAAGTTCAGGATACATTTGTTTCATAATGCTTCCCACTTCCCAAATCGCTGCTCTCTCAAATTGGTTACTCCATTGGACTTTTACCATCGTATTACTTATATCCTCAATTCTTTTCATTTTTTTCCAAAATTCTAATCGATTTCTCCTCAGTAGTCAAATTTTGGTAGTATCTCCTTGATTTGTGTCCATATGCGTTGGAATCAGATATACGTTTTCTATGCTGAACACATGAAAAATATTATGAACACCTGACAAACTTGGGGGTAGGTTGTAAACCCCGTTTTTCAAGTAGCCAAGATAACCCTAGAACCAGAAACCAAAACCTAAACCGGAATAGCTCAAGCCTGGAATGAGAACTAGGAACCCTAATTCCGCTTTTCCTCGGTTTTCAATTAAGAAAATTTTATAAAAAATTTAAATTGAATATAGTTCCTAATTATATTTCAAACCAAGGAAATATCAGATTTTTAGAAAATTTCAATTCCGATCATCCCGAACCCATTATAGAAAAACGTGCCTCGGAACTAGAATTTCAAAAATATACTTATGAGTACTCATTTGAACCGAAATAAAATAAGGATTTCAAAAATATATTTTTCATAATTTTCCGGCTTACGAAAAATACAGTTATAGCATTTTTATTCGTATTTCATTACTACCGAAATTAAATTGTCTTGTCAACTATTCACTACTATTCAAAAAGTGACACCTATACCAACTACACACCTATTAGCCCACTCTACAAATCTAACCTTACCATTACTCAAATCACTCACTTTTCTCCATAACTTTTGTCCTTAACTTTCCTTACAACTCATAACAACTTCACATCAAGTTAAATCAATCAATAATAAAAAAATTTCAAACTTCCCTTCCTCTACAAGCTCCATGGCCGCGTGAATAGCCCCCTCCCCTTGTCCATTTACAATTTTTTTACTCCTTTTTAACCTAAACTCATTTCCTATTTAAAACTACTTTTTCTCTCTCTTTCCTCATTCTTTCACTTTCCAAATTTTCAAAGTTGTAAAAGCTCTCTTTTCTCTCCATTTTCCTCTTGGCCGAAAGTTTTGGAGCCCCACACAACACAACAACTCTCCATTTCCTCTTTACATCTCCATTTCAGTAAGTAAGCTTTTACCCTTTCCATCCTTAGATCTTTGTTATGGCTAAGTAATTCTTGGATATTTCAACCAGTGTCCCCATGATCTTTGGTAGGGACAATGAGATATCAAGACAAGAATACCGAACCATTACAAAGTGGATCTAACTTTAAAGAAGCTTTCATACCAAAAGCTTTATGTTCCTCCAACAAAAAGTATTTTAAAAAAGATCTTTTATAAAAATATAGTTTTTATGTTTCAAAATCATTTAAGCATTTGATAAAATAGATCCATCATTTTACTATCATCATCATGTAGGCATTTAAGGTTTCATTATTTTGTGTTTATGTGCATTAATAGTCTTTAATGTTTTTGTCTTTAGTAAATGACTTTCCTAGTATATAGATCTATAGATAGATGAGTCCATGAAGTCAAAAAGAAAAGTACTTTGCAAGAAATAGACTTATGAAATTCGGATGACTTTGAAAACCTAGGTCAAAAACACTTTTATCAACTTCTAAACATATATTTTATGAGAGAAATGAAGCCTATGGGTAATAGATAATGTTTAGTAATATTTTTCATGAGTCTAATGAGTTTTTACTAAAGAAAATGTTGGAAACAAGAAATGAAGTCCATAGAAGTTTTGAGCTAAAGTCATGGAGACAAAATTCGTAATAATGGATGTAGGGTTAGAAAACACTATTTTTCCAACTTCAAAAATCAAATTTTCTTAAACAAATGAAGTCCTTAGGATATAGATATAATAAATACTTAAAGTATTAAGTACAAAATATATTTTTCCTAAGAGAATCAACTTGAAAATGGACTTTTGTAAATTCGGATTTTGGAAACCCCATAGCAAAGACCCACTTAAAAGTTTATAAATGTGGATTTTTTTAAAGGAAATAAAGGCCTTAGGATATAACTAATATAAGGGTCAAAATTTCTTTAAACAAAGTAGAGTTTTTCTAAGAAAATCTTGTATATGTAGGTGTGGTCAAGTGTAGTGAATTCACTTACTAACATTGGTATAAAATGGTTTTCTAAGAAAAGTTATTTTAAAATTCTTTAAATCTAAAAAGTTATAAGAACATAGACTCATTAAAGTTCACATCATGACATTCATGATAGGGAAAATCATTACCATTGCATTTAGTATCATTTTATACCTTAGGAATCTCAAATGCATTCATGAAAACCGCATTTTTGGAATTGATAAACCCGCTGTACAGATCTGATCCCTCAATTCTGAGGCTTAGATATTTTCAAAACTTGATTTAAACTTCATATTAGAAAGCTCTTCCGAAGTAGATAGAAATCGGTATAAAATTTGCGAAATTCCGACTTAAAACGACCAAGTTATGGCCATTTTAAAACGGAACTTGGAATGACGCGAATTCCGATTTTACTAAGTTTTCTTAGACTTTTAGTGTCCTAAGTTGGTAGATACTTATTAGGGTATTCTTTATGAATAGGTGAACCTGTGGATGGTGACTTTTTGCCTCCGGATTACTATTACTAGAAGAACGGTGTACCAATGCGGAGTGAGTTCTTCTTCCCGATTTATTTATTGTATGTGTTTGTAAAGTAGTGCACTAGAATGTAGGACAAATGAATGGAATATGAATAATGGGGAATGATGGGAAATTATATGTTGATGATGATGTGAGAACTCAAATTAAGAATATCGAAACCGGGTGTTAAACTTTGGTTGTGTAGTTAGCTATGATGGATTGTCTGAAAAATTGTTTGATCGCCTAAGTAAAATGGCTTAATCAACTACTTGGACTAATGCTAAATTGACATGTGCATATCACAAGGGGAAGGAGCATTAGCATCGAATAATCGTAGGTTAGTCGTGAACCATAAACGACATCGAATAATCGTAGGTTAGTCGTGAACCATAAACGACATCGAATAATCGTAGGTTAGTCGTGAACCATAAACGACATCGAATAATCGTAGGTTAGCCGTGAACCATAAACGGGATATTGTTAGTACCGCAGTAGTCGTTAATCTGCTAACCCGGGATGGAGGGCGCAATTCCATCCACATATGATTTCCGGTTGGTCATATGTATGTTGAACTCATGTGTTTGATGCATACACTTGCTTGATTAATAACTTGATTGAATTGCTGTGCATAAATGTTTTGTGGGAGATTACACTCACTAGCTAGTTAGCTTACGTCCCTACAGTCCATTCCTTTTGCAGCTTACACATTGTGGCTTAGGCGACGTGACCGGCTGAACAGGTACCGAAGCTAGGAGTTTTCCCTAGAAGTTGTAATTTCTGTATTAGACTTCCATAGAAAACTTCTAAGACTTGGATGACTGTAATAGACCGTTAAATATTCTTTTGGGGGAATGCCCCTTAGAATTTGTAATATTTATTTATGTTTCATGAATTATATCCTACTGCCTATGCATGCCAAATTAAGCTTTTATCTCCATTCGGACTTGTACTCTATTGTTGTAAAGGTACGCCTTATCTATATGAGACTCTCGAAAGACTAAGGTGGTAATTCGGAATCTTATATGGCATGTGGCGGACTGTTACGTTTAGGGTACCCTATGGGGCGTGACAGTTTAAGTTGGTATCAGAGCACTAGGTTATTAGGCATGACAATAGAGTTAAAATCGAACCTAGAATTAAGCGACTAGGTTAAAATTGGAGTTAAAAGCTAGGCTAATTAATAGTTTTCTTGTTGTAGGTTTCTTTGGGTGAAACCTGAGAAAGAGCTAGAAACTTCACCAAAAGCCTAAATGAGACTATGGTGGAATACCGACTACTAAGGGTATTATGCGAAGACTTTGCATTGGTACAACGACCTAGGACGATAAGGGAAATGTATAAATTATGGAAAGAAGGTCTTAGGTATACAAGATGGATATCTGTGATAGATCAATTAAGATACGATCCAATAAGAAGAAGGAGATGGACAGTTATGGAGACTATTTATACCCTAGAGAGGGTGATGGTAGAATATGCTGGAGAACCTATGCTAAGAGAAGCTACATTTATTCTAAAGAATGAAGGGAGCCCACCCACCCAGACTTTGGGACTTGGCATGGTATAGGACCTCTCTATGTGCATGCCCGTGATGACCTTGATGATCATAGGGATTGGAATCTGGCAGATATTAGAAATCATTTTGTGGCAAGCTAGATATCTCGATATTGTACCATTTCTAGGAGGAGCTCCAGCTCCACAAGTAGGAAACGGGGGAGTACATCTGATTAATGCCCAGTTGTTGAGGAAGATGAGGTGAATGAAGGAACAATGAAGGAGGAGAAAACAATGTGGAGGAATCTGAGGAGGAAGAGGATCCAGAGGAGGACCCGAATTGGATGGAAGAGGAAATACCTAGATCCTACCCCCCAGCCATAGCTCCAGAGCAACCCAACCCCTACCAGAACCAGTTGTATGGGACTTCAATAGGGATCTGGACATACCCGATAGTGGGAGGGTAGAACCAGAATTCGACCCCACCATATGGAAGGATATATACCCGTAGGCGAGCATCCCCCAGAGGTTGATGCCATAGCCCTCGAGCCGGTAGTTCCGGAACCTGTGGAGAGACTGAATGAAGTTGACAATTGGATAGGTGAATTCAGAGACAGATGGAATAGGATGTGGGAGGAAGCCGGAAGAGAAGTGGAAAGAGAGATGGGAATTAGGAGTGAATCCAACAATGGAGTTGATAGAGAGGAAACAAATCAAGGGGAAGATCAAGAGATAAGAGAAGAAGAAGAGGAAGAGGAAGAAGAAGAGGAAGAAGAGGAGGAGGAACCAGAGCCTCTAGCCCGGCCCGTTCAGAGAAGGAGATTGACTGTAAGGGCCTATTTGAGTCAGTTCATCCGAAAGGATGATGGAGGATCTTCTAGTCGAGGACGACTCCCCATCCCTCATCAGACGACTCTGATTAAGCTATAGGATCTAGTATCCCATAGAGTCCAATGGTTCTTTTGTTTTAGTAGGCAATGCGGGATGCCAAATTGCCTTAGGATCTCTTTATGGTTTAGTATGTTGTCTTTTTTCCTTGTCTTTTTTTTCCATGTCCTAGATGTTGTTAGGTAGACTTTATCGGCTAGTATCGGAAGATTTGATTTGTGTTGTCTAATTTTGTAAGCTTAATTGAAAAACAACTCTTGTACGGCACATCAAATCAATGAAGTATTATGTTGATTCCAAGAATGAAGTTTCACAAACATCATACTTTTGCATTAGTAGTAGCTACATTCATTATACTTAATTGCATAAACATATTCTCATTCATATCATCATTTGATTCAGAAATTCTTTGTTATTATGATTTCTTGATTTGGAATTCCTTGATTGCTATGATTTCTTTATAAAAGCCTTTTTGTGAACGACTTGGCTTTAAATTTTCTTTGAGCCTTTTATGAATTCTATTTTCTCTAAATTATTCCTAGAATTTTCGAAAATTCCTTAGCCAAAGTTTTATAAGCCGCAAAACTCTAAAGAAGAAATAAAACTTATTAAGACAATATGTAACAGACGAAACCGGAGAAACCGAAACAGGAGCAAGAACCACTCCCAAGTGAGGCTAGTAGCGCGAACCAACCGGATCACCCCAAGCTAACATACCTGAAGCTGCTCAGCCGATCCCAAGCAGCAATGATGAATGCAATCGGGAATTTAACAAATATGTTTGCTGCATTCATCCAGAACCAAAACCAGAACCAACCCAAAATCCCGAACCAAGTCTAAGGGATTCCGCATCTTTGCCACCACCTCCACCACCCCTCCATCAGGAGAATGCAAGCAAGTTTCCCATACCACCTGAGGAGCAATCTTATAATGCTCGCTATCTACCCTCCACCACAAAGAGGATACCAGAGGAGTTCCCTCCCGATTTTATAAAGAGCAACCGCTACTTTGATGGGGCATTCGGAAAGCCCGATGAGGCAGGGATTGGTTAGCTCAAATGAGCGCTCCTTTGCAGCTTACGAGACCCCACCACATCTCGTTTGGAGTACGGCACATACATGTTGAGGTATAATGCATGTGTATGGTGGGAATCGAAGTGAAGGAGTTTGGCACCCCCAATCAGCTGGGAGACCTTTCGTAGAGATTCCTAGAGAACTACTTCCCCGCCAGCCTCGAGTAAGGTACAGTGCAGATTTCCTGCATGTGAGACAAAGAGGCAGAACGATTGAGTAGTACGAAACAGAATTCAATCACCTGTTGCAGTATGCTCCTGAATCATACAAAAATAGTGAGGAACTATAGAAACAAGTATTCTTGGAAGGTCTCGATGAAGAAAGGGTGAAGATACAGGAATTGGATTACCGACCTATCTTGAGGTAAGAGAAGGCCCGATTGATTGAAGGGGCCAAGAAGAGAAAGTATGAGTGACAAAAGAGTGTTGGAAAAAAGCACTTTGACGCCTCCAGCTCCAGCTATAGAGGGAAAAGATTCAAGCCATACCATAGTATTAAGGATAATCTTGGTGGGAAGTTCAACCAAACCAGGTCCAACATTTCTTGTTGGAAGTGCAAAGGGAGCCACTACCCAAGACAATGCCCCCAGCTGAAGGGCAAGTGTTTCTTTTGTGGCGAGGCAGGTCATCTGGTTTATGCTTTGCCCAAAAAAGATGGCTATAACCTGCTACCTTTGCAAGGAAAAGGGCTACGTAACCTCGGAGTGTCCTCAACGGAAAAGTGGGACCACCCGGCCTTATGGAAATCCAGGAAATGATAACACCCAAAGGTCCGGTAGCAAAAGTGGAAACCGTGCAGCCTCGGCCATGCATGGGATGCGGCTGTATAACTTTGAAGGCCAATGGATGATCGAGGATGATGAGGAGGAAGGCATGGAGCTGGCCGCGCTGGACCAAGATGACGATGTAGATGGCAGCTTAGTGACAGGTTAGTAACAAGTTCCTTTTTAGATAAAGTTCTTTGTTTTCTTAGCAAGTTTTAAAAAGGAAAATTTAAAACTGTGAAAGAGGAAAAGTTGAAATCTGGAAACCCTGGAATAGATAGCTGTTGAGTGATTAGGACCAAGTAGTGATAAATGTTTATGGTAACAGGACGCATAGGAGTAAATGAGATGAAGCTTATGTGTTGTTTGATACGGGAGCAACCCACTCCTTTATCACTGCCCGCTTGGTTAAGCAGCTTGGACTACCCATAGCCATGACAACCACGACCTTAAGGATTAAGACACCCACAGGTAGTGTTGTGTTGACCCGAGAGATAATAAAGGATTGTTTGCTAGAAATCCAGGGACATATTTCAGCAAGTGATTTGATAGTCTTGGAGATGAGTAAATATGAAGTTATCCTTGGGATGAATTGGCTAAGTAAGGTTAAAGCCATTGTGGACTGTCAAAGGAAGATGATAAGTTTTGATGACCACAGGAAGGAGAGAGTAGACTTCCTTGGAGAGATCATGGTGCGAGAGATTATGGGTTAAGCTCCTTCGAATAATGATGGAAGATGAGGAAATTGTGCCAATAGAAGATGCCTGGATTAGAGAGGAGAGAGGAGAAAAGACAGACATACCCGTGGTAAATGAGTTTGAAGATGTATTTCCTGAAGTCTTACCCGGTTACCACCAAAAAGAGAGATTGATTTTGAAATCACTCTAGCTCAGGTATAAGAGCCGATATCAAAGGCACCATACCGGATGGCTCCAGTGGAATTGAAGGAATTAAAGACCCAATTAAGGAGCTTTGGATCAAGGATTCATAAGACCCAGCGTGTCGCCATGGGGTGCACCGGTGTTGTTTGTAAAGAAGAAGGACGGGTCTATGAGATTATGTATCGATTACCGAGAGTTAAATAAAGTCACCATCAAAAATCGATACCCCCTTCCGAGGATTGATGACCTCTTTGACCAGCTTCAAGGGGCGAGTGTGTTCTCGTGCATTGATTTGCGCTCGGGTTATCATCAATTGAGAATAAACCCGGAAGACGTGCCTAAGACAGCCTTTCGTACACGGTACGGGCACTATGAGTTCTTGGTGATTCCATTTGGGTTAACCAATGCACCTGCTGCATTTATGGACCTTATGAACCGAGTTTACAAACCCTTTGGATAAGTGTGTAATCGTCTTCATTGATGATATTTTGATCTATTCCAAAACAGGGAACAACATGAGGAGCTAAGGATGGCGCTACAAACCTTAAGAGAAAATAAATTGTACCAAGCTATCTAAGTGCGATTTTTGGTTGGATAAGATATCTTTCCTTGGACATGTAGTGACGGGGACGGAATATCGGTTGACCCGAAAAGATCAAAGCGGTAGTGGATTGGAAACAGCCCGAAACGGTGACCGAAGTGAGAAGCTTCCTAGGTTTGGCTGGTTATTACCGCAAGTTTGTAAAGGATTTCTCCAAGATTGCCAAACCTCTGACTCAACTGACAAAAGAATGAGAAATTCGAATGGACAGATAAGAGGGAGCAAAGTTTCCAAGAGTTGAAACGGCGCTTAGTATCAGCTCCAATTTTGGTATTGCCTGACCTGAAAAACCTTACACAGTGCATAGTGACCTCTAGGAATGGCCTGATGTGTACTGATGCAAGAAGGAAAAGTCATTGCCTATGCTCAGGCAATTAAGGCCTCATGAACAGAACTATCCAACATGATTTGGAGCTGGCGCTGTGGTTTTTGCCTTGAAGCTATGGAGACATTATTTGTATGGACAAAGGTGTGAAGTGTACACAGATCATAAGAGTCTCAAATACTTTTTCACACAAAAGGAGTTAAATATGAGGCAGAGACGGTGGTTGGAACTCATAAAGGGCTATGATTTGGGAATAAATTACTGCCGGGAAAGGTAAATGCTGTGGCTGACGCTTGAGCAGAAAGAATTATGGAGAAGTGGGGCCAATCACAGAGCAAAAAGAGCTGATAAAGGAATTGAAAGGTTAAGGATTGAATTCGTAGGGCAAGATGTCGAAGTGGAGATAGCAAATTTGGTTATGGAACCCACCTGATCGACAGGATTAAAGAAGCCCAAAGATATGATGAGGCGATAAGGAAGATCAAAGAAGAAGTACTCAAAGGGAAGTATAGTGACTTTACCCTGGATGATGAAGAGGTGGTTAGGATGAAAGGAAGATTATGTGTACCGAAGATGAAGAATTGAGAAAAGAGATCATGAGCGAAGCTCACAACTCCGGTTACACTGTGCATCGGGAGGTACAAAAATGTATAGGACATAAAAAGCCACTATTGGTGGAATGGATTGAAGAGGGATGTGGGGATTATGTTATGAAGTGCGCCGTGTGTCAGCAAGTCAAAGTGGAACATCAACGGCCAGGTGGATTATTAAACCACTATCCCGAATGGAAGTGGGATCAAATTTCAATGGACTTTGTGTGTGGATTCAAGGACATCCACTGGATGTGATGCAGTGGGTTATAGTGGATCGTTTGACGAAGTCACACACTTCCTACCAATTAATATGACCTATTCGTTGGACAAATTGGCTAGGATTACATCAAGAGATTGTGCGACTCCATGGTATTCCAGCGGGAATCATTTCAGATCGGGATCCAAGGTTTGTTTCAAAGTTCTGGACAAGCTTACAAAAGAGCCTAGGCACCAAGTTGCATTTAGTACTGCCTACCATCCTCAGACAGATGGACAGTCTGAGCGAACCATTCAGACCTTAGAGGACATGTTAAGGGCTTGCATATTGGAATTCAAAGGAAGTTGGGATAATCATATACCCCTAATCGAGTTTGCCTATAACAATAGCTACCACTCAACATTCATATGCCACCATACGAAGCCTTATATGGACGGGTTGTAGGTCCCCTCTGTTTTGGGATGATGTGGAAAAGTTAGCTATTGTCCTGAATTGGTTCAGGAAGCAGCTGATAAAGTCCGGGTTATTCAACAGAAAATGAAGAAGCTCAAGACAGACAAAAGATTGGCTGATCTGAAGAGAAGAGAACTGAATTTCAAGTAGGCGACCATGTCTATTGAAGATAAACCCAATCCAAGAGCATAAAAATGCGGGCTCAAGAAATTAAGCCCCAGTATATTGACCTTTTGAGATCTTGGAAAGAGTGGAGATTTGGCCTATCGGCTAGCCCTGCCGCCGAATTGTCGGGAGTTCATAATGTGTTCCACGTGTCAGTGTTAAGAAAGTTTGTACCTGACCCTGAGTGATAGTGGAGTTGGAACCTATTCGTTAAAAAAAATCTCACCTATGAAAACATCCAATAGAAATCTTTATAAGAAGACTCAGAAGCTTCAGAATAAGAATTAGATATTAAAGTATTGTGGAGAAACATACTTCTGAGGAAGCGACTGGAACCGAAGAGAAATCGAAGGAAATACCCTGATTGTTTGAGAACCAAGGTACGTCAGTTCAATTTTGAGGATAAAACTCTTTTTAAGTGGGTAGGTTGTAAACCCCGGTTTTTCAAGTAGCCAGATAACCTTAGAACTGAAACCAACCCTAAACTGGAATAGCTCAAGCCAGTGGAGTGAGACTAGAACCCTAATTCCGGCTTTTCCTCGGTTTTCCCAATTAAGAAACTTTTATAAGAAAATTTAAATTTGAATATAGTTCCTAATTATATTTCAAACCAAGGAAATATCAGATTTTTGGAAAATTTTCAATTCCGGGTCATCCCGAGACCCATTATAGAAAAACGTGCCTGGAACTAGAATTTCAAAAATATACTTATGAGTACTCATTTGAACCGAAATAAAATAAGGATTTCAAAAATATATTTTTTCATAATTTTTCCGGCTTATGAAAATACAGTCATAGCCTTTTTATTTGTATTTCATTACTACCGGAAATTAAATTGTCTTGTCAACTATTCACTACTATTCAAAAAGTGACACCTATACCACCTACACTACCTATTAGCCCACTCTACAAATCTAAACCTTACCATCACTCAAATCACTCACTTTTCTCCATAACTTTTGTCCTTAACATTCCTTACAACTCATAACAACTTCACATCAAGTTAAATCAATCAATTAAAGTAAAAAAATTTCAAACTTCCCTTCCTCTACAAGCTCCATGGCCGGCGTGAATAGCCCCCTCCCCCTTGTCCATTTTACAATTTTTTTTACTCCTTTTTAACCTAAACTCATTTCCTATTTAAACTACTTTTTCTCTCTCTTTCCTCATTCTTTCACTTTCCAAATTTTTCAAAGTGTAAAAGCTCTCTTTTCTCTCCCCATTTTCCCTCTTGGCCGAAAGTTTTGGAGCCCCACACACACACACACAACTCTCCATTTCCTCTTTACATCTCCATTTCAAGTAAGTAAGCCTTTTACCCTTTCCATCCTTAGATCTTTGTTATGGCTAAGTAATTCTTGGATATTTCAACCAAGTGTCCCCATGATCTTTTGGTAGGGACAATGAGATATCAAGACAAGAATACCGAACCATTACAAAGTGGATCTAACTTTTAAAGAAGCTTTCATACCAAAAGCTTTATGTTCCTCCAACAAAAAAGTATTTTAAACAAAAGATCTTTTATAAAAATATAGTTTTTATGTTTTCAAAACTCATTTAAGCATTTGATAAAATAGATCCATCATTTTACTACTCATCATCATGAAGGCATTTAAGGTTTCATTAGTATTTTGTGTTTATGTGCATTAATAGTCTTTAATGTTTTTGTCTTTAGTAAATGACTTTCCTAGTATAGAGATCTATAGATAGATGAGTCCATGAAGTCAAAAAGAAAAGTACTTGCAAGAAATAGACTTATGAAAAATTCGGATGACTTTGAAAACCTAGGTCAAAACACTTTTATCAACTTCTAAACATATATTTTATAAGAGAAATGAAGCCTATGGTAATAGATATGTTTAGTAATATTTTTCATGAGAATGAGTTTTTACTAAGAAAATGTTGGAAACAAGAAATGAAGTCCATAGAAGTTTTGAGCTAAAAGTCATGGAGACAAAATTCGTAATAATGGATGTAGGGTTAGAAAACACTATTTTTCCAACTTCAAAAATCAAATTTTCTTAAACAAATGAAGTCCTTAGGATATAGATATAATAAATACTTAAAGTATTAAGTACAAAATATATTTTTCCTAAGAGAATCAACTTGAAAATGGACTTTTGTAAATTCGATTTTTGGAAACCCCATAGCAAATGACCCACTTAAAAGTTTATAAATGTGGATTTTATTAAGGAAATAAAGGCCTTAGGATATAACTAATATAAGGGTCAAAATTTCTTTAAACAAAGTAGAGTTTTTCTAAGGAAAATCTTTGTAATATGTAGGTGTGGTCAAGTGTAGTGAATTCACTTACTAATCATTGGTATAAAATGGTTTTCTGAGAAAAGTTTATTTTAAAATTCTTTAAATCTAAAAAGTTATAAGAACATAGACTCATTAAAGTTCACATCATGACATTCATGATAGGGAAAATCATTACCATTGCATTTAGTATCATTTTATACCTAGGAATCTCAAATGCATTCATGAAAACCGCATTTTTGGAATTGATAAACCCGCTGTACAGATCTGATCCCTCAATTCTGAGGCTTAGATATTTTCAAAACTTGATTTAAACTTCATAATTAGAAAGCTCTTCCGAAGTAGATAGAAATCGGTATAAAATTTGCGAAATTCTGACTTAAAACGACCAAGTTATGGCCATTTTAAAACGGAACTTTGGAAATGACGCGAATTCCGATTTTACTAAGTTTTCTTAGACTTTTAGTGTCCTAAGTTGATAGATTACTTATTAGGGTATTTCTTATATGAATAGGTGAACCTGTGGATGGTGACTTTTTGCCTCCGGATTACTATTACTAGAAGAACGGTGTACCAATGGCGGAGTGAGTTCTTCTTCCCGATTCATTTATTGTATATGCTTGTAAAGTAGTGCACTAGAACGTAGGACAAATGAATGGAATATGAATAATGGGGAATGATGGGAAATTATATATTGATGATGATGTGAAAACTCAAATTAAGAATATCGAAACCGGGTGTTAAACTTTGGTTGTGTAGTTAGCTATGATGGATTGTCTGAAAAATTGTTTGATCGCCTAAGTAAAATGGCTTAATCAACTACTTGAACTAATGCTAAATTGACATGTGCATATCACAAGGGGAAGGAGCATTAGCATTGAATAATCGTAGGTTAGTCGTGAACCATAAACGACATCGAATAATCGTAGGTTGGTCGTGAACCATAAACGACATCGAATAATCGTAGGTTAGTCGTGAACCATAAACGACATCGAATAATCGTAGGTTAGCCGTGAACCATAAACGGGATATTGTTAGTACCGTAGTAGTCGTTAATCTGCTAACCCGGGATGGAGGGCGCAATTCCATCCACATATGATTTCCGGTTGGTCATATGTATGTTGAACTTATGTGTTTGATGCATACACTTGCTTGATTAATAACTTGATTGAATTGCTGTGATATAAATGTTTTATGGGAGATTACACTCACTAAGCTAGTTAGCTTACGTCCCTATAGTCCATTCCTTTTGCAGCTTACCCATTTGTGGCTTAGGCGACGTGACCCGGCTGAACAGGTACCGAAGCTAGGAGTTTTCCCTAGAAGTTGTAATTTCTGTATTAGACTTCCATAGAAAACTTCTAAGACTTGGATGACTGTAATAGACCGTTAAAAATTCTTTTGCGGGGGAATGCCCCTTAGAATTTGTAATATTTATTTATGTTTCATGAATTATATCCTACTGCCTATGCATGCCAAATTAAGCTTTTATCTCCATTCGGACTTGTACTCTATTGTTGTAAAGGTATGCCTTACATCTATATGAGACTCTCGAAAGACTAAGGTGGTAATTCGGAATCTTATATGCATGGCGGACTGTTACGTTTAGGGTACCCTATGGGGCGTGACAGTAGCGCCAATCTATAAGCTAATGGCCCGATTCGTTCCAAAATTTCATATGGTCCAATATATCTTGGATTCAATTTGCTCCTTACTCCAAATCTAAAAACTCCTTTTGTCGGGGATATCTTGAGAAACACATGATCTCCAAGTTCAAACTTCAAAGGTCTTCTTCTCAAATTGACATAACTTTTATATCGATCTTCAGCAGCTTTTAATCTCTGTTTGATCATTTGAATCTTATCAATTGCTTGTTGTACCAAATCAGGACCAATCAACACTCTCTCGTCCACTTCATCCCAATGTAAAGGAGATCTACATTTTCTCCCATATAATGCTTCATATGGAGCCATCTGAATCGCTGCCTGATAGCTATTGTTGTAAGCAAATTCAACCAGAGGTAGGTGTTCATCCCAATTCCTTCTAAAATCTAATGCACAAGCTCTAACCATATCTTCAAGAATTTGAATCGTCCTTTCTAATAGACCGTCCGTTTGTGGATAAAAAGCTATACTAAACTATAACTTTGTCCCAAGAGCATCATGAAGACTTTTCCAGAATCGACTGACAAATCTGGTATCTCTATCTGAAGTGATGGTCACTGGTATACCATGTAATCTCACTATCTCTCGAATATAAATCTGAGCCAATTTCCGAGTGAATACCTGACTCTCAATGGAATGAAATGTGATGATTTCGTTGGCCGATCTACAATGATCCAAATCATTTCATTCTTAGCTACTGTCTTTGGTAAAGCCGTCACAAAATCCATAGTTATCTCATCCCACTTCCATTCCGGGATTCTTAATGGTTGCAATTCTCCTCCAGGTCGTTGATGCTCAATCTTCACTTGTTGACATACCAAACACTTAGAAACAAATCTTGCAATATCCTTCTTCATTCCTTCCTACCAAAAATGTTGCTTCAAGTCTCAATACATCTTTGTGTTTCCAGGATGAATTGAATATGAGAAGGAATGCGCTTCTTTCATATTTTGATGTCTCAAGTCATAGATCTCGGGTACATAAATTCTATCCTTAAACCTGATAATACCTTTATCATCAATCCTCATATCTTTTCTCCTCTTTTTACTTATCTCACTTCTCAATTTCTGGCTTCCAGGTTCTTCCAGTTATCCTTGCTCAATTTGATCCAGAATCGTTGGTTGTACCGATAAACTTGCTAGCATAATGTCAACATTTTCCATGGCTATCTCAATATTCATCTTTTGAAGATCTTCTTATAATTCTCGTTGAGTAGTAATCAGAGATTCCACATTCATTGGTTTCTTTCTACTAAGCGCATCTGCTACAACATTGGCTTTTCCCGGGTGATACAAAATTTCAACATTGTAATCTTTGATTAAGTCCAACCATCTTTATTGTCGCATATTCTATTCTTTTTGAGTGAAAATGTATTTCAAACTCTTATGATCAGTGAATATCTTACACTTTTCACCAAATAAATAATGTCTCTAAAGCTTCAATGCTAATACCACCACAGCTAGCTCGAGATCATGAATTGGGTAATTCCTCTCGTGGGGTTTCAATTGTCTTGAAGTATAAGCTATAACTCGATTATCTTGCATCAAAACACATTCGATTCCTTGAAGTGAAGCATTACTATAGATCACGAACTCTTCTCCGCTAACCGGTAGTGCCAAAATCAGTGCAGAAATCAATCGTTCTTTTAGCTCAAGAAAACTTTGATTACAATCTTCATTCCAATCAAATTTCACATATTTTTCTTATCAACTTAGTTAATGGTGAAGCAATTTTGGAAAAACCTTGTACAAATCTTCTATAATAGCTTGCCAAACCCAGAAAATTTCATACTTCAGTGACACTTATAGGTGGTGGCCAGTCCAATACCACTATAATCTTTTCCGGATCAACGGATATTCCTTCTTTTGTAATGATATGTCCCAAGAATGCAACTTCTCTCAACCAAAACTTGCACTTGCTAAATTTAACATAGAGCTTCCTCTCTCTCAATCTTTGTAGAACAAGTTTCAAATGTTTCTCATGTTCTTCCATATTCCTTGAATACACCGATATATCATCAATGAAGACTATTACAAACTGATCCAGATAATCTTTAAATACCCTATTCATCAAATCTATAAAAGCTGCTGGGGCATTTGTCAAACCGAAAGGTATAACCATAAACTCAAAATGTCCATATCTTGTCCTGAAAGCAGTCTTGGATATATCTTGTTGCTTAATCTTGAGTTGATGGTATCCGGATCTCAAACCTATCTTGGAAAATAATGCAGCATCTCTCAACTGATCTAATAAATCATCAATTGAATGGAGTGGATACTTGTTCTTGATTGTCACTTGATTTGATTATCTATAGTCTATATACATTCTTAAACTTCCATCTTTCTTCTTAACAAATAAAATCGGAGCACCCCAAGGAGAAATGCTTGGACGAATAAACCCTAAGTTTCGTAATTCCTCCAACTGGCTTTTCAATTCTTTCAACTCGGCCGGAGCCATATGGTATGGAGCTTTAGAAATAGGTGTAGTCCCTCGTATCAAATCGATCCCAAAATCAATCTCTCTATCCGATGGTAAACCCAATAATTCATCAGGAAAAACATCAAGTAAATTCCCTTACTACTGGCACCATATCAACTCGAAGTTCTTCACTACTCATTGTAGTTCCCATATCCTTCTCCCACAATTCCATAGAATACATACTCTTCGGTCTTCTTCTTTCCAACACATGAAGTAGTCCTCTGCCCTCCAACTCAAAACTTACTTCCACTTTATTACAATCTATCATAGCTTTGTAAAGATTTAACCAATTCATTCCAAAAATAACATCAAAATCGATTAAAGGCAAAACTAACATATCTATTGGCATGCTTTCATCAGAAATCACAACATCAACATTTCTACATACACATGGCTCTTTGGATTGCACACCAAAAGGAGTATTTACACTCATCACTCTATCATACAACACTTCAGAAGACAAACCACACTCATTCACAAAACTTTCAGCAACACATGCATGAGTAGCACCAGTGTCAATTAAAGTATATGCAGGATGATTTGCAATCTGTATTGTACCTACTAGTGTATCAACCGAAGGAGCTTTCTCACACTGTTGCAAAGCAAATACTCTAGCAGCTGTCATTCCCTTTCCAAAGTTCGATCCTTCATTCCTAGGCTTTTCTTCACAATTCGCCACATGATGACCTCTTTGTTGACAATGAGCACAGAAGATGGGCTTCAATTTAGGATCAAGACACTTAGAAGCTTTATGACCTACTTTCCCACATGCAAAGCAATCTCCAGGAGTCCACTTACATTGAAATGATTCATGAGGCCCAAAACATATAGGATACCGCTTATCAAATGGAATGAAAGGCATAGAAGTCTTCACTACTTGTCCCGAACTTGGTTTCTTACCCATATATGGTCGCTTGCCTTTGTTAACATTACCAAACCTTGAATAAGGAGTGTATGATGTCACCGATCTCTTGCCCATAAATATAGCATGTCTATCCCTCTGAGCTTTTTTTTCATTGTTAATTTGTTCCACTAACTTCGCTTTGATTACTGTTTCAGACAGTGTTGATAATTGAAACTTCTTGACCTCACTCTTAATCTCCATATTCAAGCCATCTTGAAACTTTTGAACCTTCATACTCTCATCATTGTAATTTGTACCAGCAAACCTAAGCAATCTGCAATATTCTGCATGACATTCTTCAGTAGTTTTATTTCCTTGCCTTAAACTTAGCCAACTCGATATCATTTATTCTCGCACTGTGGATGGAATGTATTGCAAGAAAAAAGCTTCCTTAAATCTATTCCATGGTATCAGTCTTACATATCTTTCACTATTCAATCTCCACCAAGTATATGCATCTCCCTTCAACATAAATATAGCTAAATCAACTTTCCTATTCTAAGGTACTTCACAAGCTACAAATGCTTTCTCAAGCTCCACTATCCAACCTTCCGTTCTAGTAGGATCCAAAGCAGTTCCATCAAAATCAGGTACCAGTCTGACAAAATCATGTAACTTGACTTGACCATTCCGGTCTCCCATTGGTACTTGTTCTTGTCTCACAGTTGGATGGATTATATTGTTGCATAAATTGTTGTTGTTGTTGATACATCATTTGTTGATACTGTTGAACTATTGCAAACATATCTCGAAACATAGTGAACACATTATTCGGATCTCCTGTAGGCATCTGAGGCATAGCTGGATATGTTGGCATTTGAGGAGGCTGAGGATTTGGTGCAATAGAAGCCGAAGCCGATGATGGAGTCGAAGTAGAAGCTGGAATACTAGCTGATGCAGAAGCTGAGATAGTAGACTGAGAAGGAGGTGGCATACTCTCTCTTTCCGAAGATTATCGAGTTACCTTCTTGACCTATCCATCTTTAAACAAACATGCAACATATGTATGACATATAATAATTTTACAACGTCAAATCAACATCAAAACAATCAATAAGTCAAATAGACATTCATACAAAATACTTAATATAAACAAGTCCTATATACGTCTAACTAAACTCACCGCATCTAAGGTCAAGTCACCACTATTTAATCAAACAATTTCATAAACATAGCTCTGATACCAACTGTAAAGACCCGGCTCTCTAAATCCCGAGATTTTGAGTACCTAGTCCCCAACCACATATAACGTTTTCATATTATATGTAAGGTTGTCATAAAACTAACAGTTTATGAAAATTGTTTGACAAAAAACTATTAAAACTTTATAAAGAACTTTTAACAAAATAAGATTGCTAACAAAAGCAATCTATACATACATTTACATCATATATACACTGTTTAGTGTCAATACATGACACTACAAAATTACAAGTTTTCTTAAAGCAAAAAGAATCCTAGGAGATCTTAAGATCTTTTCAACTTAGGCTTATCTATCAAGCCTTCTATACAAAACTTTTCCTTTAACAAAAACTCCTTCAAAAGTTCAGGGTGTTCGAGTCCTATTCGTCCCACTCATCCATGAATCTCTCAAAGTCTGACCCATAACCCAAATCATCATAAAACTCGTCTCCAGTACCTGCAAAGTAGCAAAAGTGAGCCAAAAGCCCAGTACACAATAACAAATGCAAGAACAAGTTATCAAGCCAACGTAAAGCAAATGAAATGCATCAATAGACAAGTGATTATATTTATTAAATTTTCTTTCGCAAAACAACAGGGGGGTATTCAAACCCCGGAATCACGCTTTGGGAATTTAGGGATCCTAAGTAACAATAGCTGCTCAGGGGGTTGATATAAGCAGTCCGAATACTTATATCTTCTATATCTATCTCATGAAGATAATAGCTTCATTTAGGATTCAAAAGTCGTTGCCCGACTCTACTTAAACTCAGTCCATAACATGAGCCTAGTTCACAAGTTCCCATAAACTTTGAACTAAACCATGGTATTTCCCCCTAAGTTTAAGTAAACGTTACTCAGATACTATTCTCCTTATCAGCTACCCACTTAACCAAAAAGAATTGCTATTGCATCATAGCGTACCATTGCATCATGGTAAAGTCATTGCATCATGACTTGGTTAAGCGCCTAGCTAACATGTCATTGCATCATGACATGTTTGCTGCTCCTCGGACCAGATTAAACAGTGTAATAGACATCCAATTCATCAAAACATTAAGCCAAATCAATTTAAGTCAAATTAGGAATGCCTAATCCTAGCAAACATCAAACAAGCTATTGCGTACCTGAACCCGATAGTATATCACTATAGTCACTCGGTGATGAACTAACCAAAGAACCCTTTACTGAAATAGGAATATCAAAATAATCAATAAATAAATATGGATTTCACATCCACACACATACACACACACACACACACACACACACATATATATATATATATATCATATCACAATCCTAAATCAAGTATACAAGGAAATTCATTAAACTTTGCATAGAGTTTTAATATTAAATTCATGCATAAAACAAGTTTATCTAGCTCATATATTCAATAGGCAATCATATATGAAGTAAAGATTGAAGATTGAAGAAGTTTGAATTTGAAAAACTCAGGGGATACGCTGCCTTCCAAGGCTTGCAAAATTTGAATGAACGTCGGCAGCGTAGGTAGTTTACACCGGTGGCGTTTCACTCCGGTGTTTAAATATTTAGTTCTGTTCCACTCCAACACCGCCCCATACGCCGGCGGCTTTAATTCTCTAATTGCCCGCGTACATTTTGAAGAACAAACGCTGGCAAAATTTCTTGTAAAAGTAGGCAGTGTTCAAAGCGGCGTTAAAAATTTTACTTCTGTTTACTTCCAACGCTGCCTCTATGTCGGCGGCATTGAAATTTCAGATGCCGGCGTATGTTCAAAACAGACCTATTTGACAGAATTCATTTCCCCTGTTTTTCACTTTGCAACTTTCTAACCTATAACAATTTTAAATCTTCTTCAATTTCATTTTTAGCTTCATATACCTACTCCTATCTATACTAATCAATCCTAGCAACTTAGAACATTAAATCAACACATTTACTCACTTCAAATCCCACTTTCATTCATCCTCAACTTTAACTACTCAAACTAATTTTATTTCTTCCCAACACTCTAAATTACTACCACAACACATAAACAAACACACACACTAACAAAACACAATCCAAACTAATTTTAATGCATGAACAAGCAATTTAGATAACATTAAACTCATCCTATCCAATATCTCACATAGCCACTATAAGAAATGAAAATGAAACAAAATTATACTTATATCAACTCACTTGAATATGCCTTGTCTTGGAGAGAATTTTGATTCTCAAAGCTTGATGTTGTTCTTGGTTTGGGCTTGGAATTTGGAGTGAAGGAAGAAGAGAAAAGGAAAGAAAGAAAAGGAAAATTCGGATAAAAAGAAAGGGCTGCAAAAAGGGAGTCTAATTAAGCTAATTTTAGTCTTAAGCTTATCTCAAAATTGACTTTTAAGGCTTATATAACTTTAGTTTGCATTTGAATTAATTTGAGTCTCATTTGGGGTCTATTTAGGCATAAATATTGACTTAACTAAGGGAAATTTCTATCAACTAATTTTAAGTAAAACCAAAGTTGATTTTATAAATTTAAACTTAACTTAACATATTAATGTATAAAAGACAATTATTAACTATACTATACACACATTAACATATATAAAACATGGATATTAATTTCATTACATATGCAAAATAACACATGAAATGTTTAAATTATATTAACTTAAACACATTTAAACTATTACCAAACACAACTCTCATAAATCATCATGCTCATTTACTTCAAAAATTAAGATAAATAAACATACACATAGAAATTAAATAGAATTTAAATTTAGATCATTTTAGTTTTTATCATGCTTTCTAAATTTTCTTTGGCTAGATAATAGATGAGAAGTGAGTAAGATAGATGCCAATGATCTCTTGGAATACAACCTAATATTTTCTATGTACTTTGGTAGGTGCGCTTGCCTGATCTTGGTAGTTTCTTTCAAAATTGAATAGAACATATTAGTTTCATAAATTTTTGAAAACTTCAACTTTGTGGTATTTAAAATGGTTTTCAATCCAACAAATCTAACGTACACATGGAACCCAACCACGTAGCAACCCGCTCTAGTGCCTTCCCCATATGGCTACTATACATGATCAATATAGCCAGCTCCTTATGCTTAGCCTCTTGAGTAATTTGTCTAAATCGTAAGGGTAGGGTCCACCACCAACTTATCATTTATAGCCTTTAATTGTCTCGTGGGCACCCCCACTCATAGGTTAGCCATCTAATGCATTAGGTGTTTTCCGTCTCATATCTATAGCTTCCTCATTGTCTTGTAAATACTACCCTTCAAGTGTTGAAGTATGGCAACTCACTTTTTTTTTTATCTATTTTATATAAATGAATGAAGATTTTATTGATTTTATTACTTAATTAGTCGTTATATTTATTTTAGGGATTTAATAGAATGAATGGAATAGTTAATATAATTGATTAGATTTTCAAGATTTTAGAGATATTAAAGACTATTGAAGAATTTGATTAGTTATATGTCCTGACTTCTAAAGTTAAATATTGAAGCCTTACTTCAACTATTAAGGAGCTTTCATGGGCTTCATTTATTTTGAGTGATCTCCAAGTGGTTTTTCCTTAACTTGTCTCTTTGATGTGTGATAATAAATCTCCCCTTCAAATTGCTGCCAATCCTTGTCTTCATGGCTGCATGAAGCACATCGAGATTGCTTTACATTTTCGTCGAGATCATATTGCAAGTGGTTTATTGTAGTCTATGTATTTGTCTTCTCAATCTCATTATTTAGATCTGGTGACAAAGTTTATTCCAACAACTAAGCTTGTTGAATTTTGTTCCAACTTAGGTCTTCCTGAGGCTTTAACTTGAGTGGGGGATGTAGAAGTTATACTTCACATATTTATTATTGTTTTAGTAGCTAGTTAGTGGCATGTGTCCTTTTATTATTTTTTCACTTGTCTTCTTTCTATCAATGTGGGAATAGAGTTAATTAGAGAAAGTTTATATATCAATCTTCTTTAGTTAGTTAGGAATAAGGTGCAGAACATATTTTCTAATTTAGAAAATGCTTCTTTGCAATTCTCTTCTTCGTTAAGCTCTTTGTTTTTCTTCACATGCACAAGACTCACACTTGACACATAAGCGAAGAAGATTGCCAAGCTTATGGTGTTGAAGTGGAATTTATGATTTAATATCAAATTAATTGAAGATTGAATCTTAATTGTTGTTTTGTCATGTCATAAACGGGCTAATTCATGCCCATATCTAAAGTCATGCACTTTACGTACTTATTTTTTATGAGGTGTTTTTGTAACCTAAAATTATGCCATAACCTTTGAATAGTTATGGTGGATTTCTTGAGAAGAAGATGATACAATATATATTATATTTTCTTCAGGAGAAGAGAAGAAGCGATCTCTTGATTGGAAGAATTCTTGGATTTTAATATAAATTGGTTCATTCTTTTATATTTTGTTATTAGTTTTCATATGCATTTGATTATTTATTGTGTGTTATTGATGAAGTCAATTAAGGGAGTAATTGCTTAATACCTAGGTGTGATAATCCTAAGAGGGTTATATGTTTGATTTAATAAATAATGTGTTATCCTAGTATCCAATCATGTTATGTTGATTGACTTGTTTTCTTTTTTGCACACATAGAAAAGTAAGGTTAGATTTTATATATAGTTAATTATGTTTCACATATATAAGTAGATGTACATAATTATACATAATTGCATGAAATCTTGAGTATGAAACAACATAAATCTAGTGGATCAAGGTCAAAACTAATAGAGGGGTTCATGGTTCATATTAATTAATTAAGGGTATGTTAGTTTATTATGGTGATGTAATCTAAAGTAATTAATTAGGAAAGTTCTAATTAATTGATTGATGATTAGTGATGGTTGCGTCCGAACTTTCTCTAGTGCACTCTTTATTTGGAATTTACATAGTGTGTGATAATGGAATAATAAATTGAATCTTGTACATCAATGATTAAGGTAATCTTAGTAGTAATTCACAATTCATGAGTATGTTTTTATAATTGGCATTGAATTATGATAATTTTAATAATGATGGTTGTATTTATTGACATTATATGCTAATTATTTTAGAGTACATAGGAAGAATACATAGTACATGTAATCATAATAATATCTCTATGTGGATACCACCCATATTCATCTATATGCCTTGAGTTAATAGGTGCACCTTGGCTGGAGATGAAATGTGAATTAATTGAATGCATTAGATGTGCAAAATTATAAGCTTGATTAAATTAGGTATTTTCACACTGCATCTATAGCAATAAGTTCTTCTAGCTGTGTTACCAAGGAAACAATTACTTATGATATCATGAACTATAGAACTCTATTACTTTATATTCTCTTTTTGCTTTGTTTTGTTTTTTGTTTTTTTTTTTTCAATTCACTTTGTCTTAATGCTAATTTATTTCTATTGGTGTAAGACTAGGAACTACTCTACATGTTTGGTGAACTTTGATCAAGAGATAAAGGAGATTGTAATGCTTAATTGGAAAAAGGTAAAGTAAACAACTAGATTAGTTTTAAGGCTAGTAAATTCTTTCAAAATTAAAGAATATATGTCGATATGTTAATATTTTGTCTAATTTGTGATTTTTAACATATAAGAGAGTATGAAATAAAAATACGATTTTATCATTGGGCTAAAATTATTCTTACTTGTAGACAATGCACAATAAAGACATTGCATCCAAGATTAGTATTGGATCCATATTGCATTGCATTACATTTGCACATTGCATATAGATGTTGTTGAAAGATTTTCTCATGAAAGGGAAATGGATTTGTTTGATATTCAACTTTGGAATTATTTATGATACATTGTGATGATTTAAGTGTGGAGAAATACTCCTTTATATGTTAGTGAATAGAATTGTTTTCTATTTATATATGTTACCACAAAGAAAACCCTTAGGAGGAGAATCATTTGCTGCAAGCAATAGAAATAGTGACAATAGAGAGAGCATTCCTTAAGTATATAAAGTCTAATTATCCTAAGATTAACAAGTGAAGAGGTACAACAAGCTAAAGAAGTATTTTCATTTAATATTCTACTAGTATTAAACTATAGCAAAAGATGTTGGTACTAATGCACACATCAACTCCCTATTAAAGTAAGCAATTAGCAATGCTTACAATTTATTAGAGAAGATGTCTACAAAGAGATAACTCTTTGATTCCCATATGCCCTTAGATTGATCAAGGACCATATCTCATTTAGAGAAAAGGATACTATGATTTTTAATATCCAAGGGTAGGAACATCAACAATCTACTACAAAGTTTTGTGTTATTAAAGTCTTTTATGATCAACATTATATGCCTACATTGAATTCTATGCACCATATGATACCACTATTTTTCATATGGAATGTATTAGAATTGGATAACTAGAGTGGTGCAAGAGACTGAAAAAATTTAGCCTATCTTACTTTGCGTAGTTTGGTAGGTTATGTGAGCCTGCCCTCCAACTTGCTAAGATTTTTTTTTGAAAATATTTTAATGTTAGATTGTAATCATACTAAAAGTAAATGTTATATTCATTTAAAATTAAAAAAAAATTATTTACATATAAGAGAAAAAATAGATAAATATTAAGATATACAGGTTAGGATAAATATTTTCTTATTTAAGATTATTGTTTTACTTTCGTATTCTTTTAGTTTAGTCAATTTGTTTTCTTTTCTTTCTTTCTTGTTTTAGTATAGTACTTACATATAGTTATTTATTATTATTATTAGCTTTTTTTTATTATTTTTAACTTATTCATATTAAAAAAAAAAAAGAAGAAAAAAGTTTTGTGGGTTTACAGACCCTAGAAGTCATGCAAGGAAAGCTAAAATGGCTAACATAGTGAAGTGGGTTGAATTTTTAACTTAACTCTCGCTTTTTTATTTTTCCTTCACGAGTTAAACGGGTTGGCTTCTATAACTGCTCCGCTTACGCAACTCTATTATAAATTAGTATAAGTGATTATGACTCATGCTCATTAGAGGCTGCACTCTTAAGAAACTAAGCATTTAAAGTGATACATGGACTGTTGGCAAAGGTGTCATTGGTAGGAAAGAGAGCATAGAATTGGTTAAATGAAGATGTGCTTTCCTTGTATAGCATGCATCAGGTAAGCCGATTAATTTATATTTGATCATCACCTTAGTATATGCTAAACGACATTTGTCAAAATAGTTTGGTTGGGAACATTTATGCATGACCCTATATCATTAGGCTAATAAGGAACATGTGCATATTGTTTACTTTTGCTAGAATGACTTATAAGAAAGTGACTCTACTGTGGGCGAAAAGTTAAATCGTAAAGTGAGGAAGCAGATCATAGTTGATAGAAGAGAAGTAGGCTATCCATTTACTTCTTCCATAGGTAGGCTTATGCCTAGGAATGATTTTAAAAGTTATTTGATGGGGAAGATGACAAGTTGAACATGAGGCAGAACTGAAAAATTAATTTAGAGGTCAACTACTCCTAAGATACCCCGAGTATTTAAGGACGTTCCATCACAACCTTACTTAGCTTTTGAGTAAGAGGGAGATGATCTTGATGAGATTGATAGATTTTTGCTAGATGAGAAGGGTGATGATGATAGTGTTAATGCTGAGGATAATGATGAAAACATAATCTTTGATTATTGCTCTTTTTTAATATACTCATTCATTATTTTGGTGACATGTATTGTAATTAATTATCTATGGACCACTAATTTTCTTTTCTTTAATTTTCTTTTATTAACCATGTGATTAGATGTATGACTACTAATGATTTGTTGACTACAAGATATTCTAATGAGGATTTTTTTTTTCTTATATTATTTTTTTGTCTTCCTCTGTGTTATTTAAGGACCCATATTATGTTGAGAAGGTAGACATAGAGATGAATTATAATTACAAATGATATAAAAATTTTCAACAAAGTAAATTAGGATGGTACCAGTTTTCTTTATCCTTTTGTTTTGTATTGTACTAAAGGCATGTACAATTTGGACAATGTATAGTTTATGTGTAGGGAAGGAGATTGGGACTGTGGTTTATATTTGAATTAAAAGCTAGTTTATAAATGCTGACAATTGGAAACTTGCATGAAATTAATTGATTAGAATATAAAAAGCATTGCTATGATGAGGATTGATTTGCAAATTCTTGAATTTTAAAGATTCTGATATTTAAAATAGGAATAATGTTATAAATGATACCTGAACTTTGACAAAAATATGCAATTAGACACCTAGACTTTTAAATTGATCAATTTAGTATATGAACTTTGAAATTGATCAATTTAGAACCTAAAAAACTTTGAAATTCATCAACTTAGTACCTAAAAGAACTTAACTAAGCTACTATTAGCATGCATGAAAGGTTCTTTCAAGTATTAAATTGATTAATTTTAAAGTTTAAGTACCTAATTACATATCTTGTCAAAGTTTCGATACCATTTGTGATATTAGCTCTTCAAATATGATTTCTAGGTGAATCGCAACAGTTTTATAGTAATATATATATATAATTATATGAAGCAACTTTCCAAAAGTGGAATTTGGTAAAAATTTTGCATAAATTCTTGGCTCTAACTTCTCTACACTTTACTAGAGTTGATTAATGAAATCTATATGTATCTTAGTTTTCTTTTATTTAAACTTGGCCTCCTATATTATGATTAGGATTGATAAACTATAAAGGAATAACTATTATTCTTTTAAGCTTACTTAGATGTATATTCACTCCTTATAAATCCTTGTAAAAAAATGAACTAGTGAAATTTATTCCCTAGCAATCTTCCTAATTCTTTAAAGAAGTTAGAGTTGTATGTATTCACTCAAATCTTTTAATGAAAAAAAAAAGTATATCTACTCCAATGTCTTGAAATAAAAATTCAAGTTATGAATATCTTTTAGTCCGAGCCTTAGGTAAGTTTTTTTCATTTTCCCTAAAGTGTTTTGGTACTAAAATAGACACTAAGGATAAAATCATATGAAAAGTGCTAAATTGGTGAAAATAGTTTTGAAGAGGACCTCATCAATTTGAATAAATTAAATAAGTTCATGGGGGTGTCCTTTTGAAGGAATAACACCTATTAACTTAGGTGATGAGTTTCACTAGAAAGGTTAATAGAAAATTATGAGAGAACTAAAATAAGTAAATTTGATGATTGGTTGAAATGATGGTTATAATGAAGATATTGTTCATTCTAAGTTATATATTAATTACAATATTGCATCCTAATTTATATAATGTAATTGGTTTTTCTTGTGCAACATTTTCGTCACCTCAGATATATGGAAGTCCTCACTACGTGCAATCGAGAAGAGCCATATGTGCATCATTGCACATTGGATCGACAACGAGCGGTTGCTACAAAAGCACATCACAACTCTCTAGCTATTTTTAGGAAGCCTGCATTGGTGTTGTGATTGCCAACAATATCTTTGGCACTATCCGTTCATATAATATTTGAAGCTTATTAAGGATAGTGGATGATAATATGTCAAACAACACTACTTCAATTGGCATTTGAAACATACATTTCATCTAGATTGTAATGGTAGGTTCTTTTACATCTAATGTGTATGCCATATGTTAAATTTAGCAATCAGTGCAAGCCTTGTTGCTTGCAAGTTAGGCTCACACACTTAAAAAATATGGTATGCACTTAACTGTCTTTGTGCTTCAAAAAGGCAAAAAGTGTGGCTAAAATGATCCTTCTACTTGATTGAAAAACCAATTGGAATTCTACATTTAAAATGCTTAATGCTATAGTGAAGGTTGGAAGGGTTCTTACTCACCTATAAAATGTTATACTCAACCCTTCCAATCCTAACATTAGTTTCATAGATGAGTGGTGGAAAACAATAAATGCTATAAAGGAGATCCTTAAGGACTGGACTCTTTAGAACCAACAAATAATATTTTTTAGGTCTTTCTACCTCACAAGCAACAGTACACTTCTCCATTTGGTATTGGACATATTAAGAAGGTACGAACCCCGGTTCGAGTCTACTGTGTCTATGATGGTATGTAAACTCTGAAAACATTTTGTGCCCCTTCCATCTCTTTTCCATGTTAAGTACCGTGCAACTAAAATACTCTTTAATGAATTTTATAAAAATGTTAGAGTGTAGGATGCGAAAATAGCTGCAAAAAGCCTCAATGGGAGAGCAAAGAGTTTGTTTAAAAACTTGTATTAGTGTCGTAATCGAGTAGCTCCATAGCTATCCTAAGCAACATGCACTAGCACTAGTAGTCGCTTGTTCTAAGGGTTTTTCAAGAGAAGCAAACAAATTGCCTGAGATATTGATATTAGTTGTAGTAGTTCCCTTGAAATCTATGGTGACATACTAGTATACGAAAAGTAGCAACATGAGTAGAAATAGAAAGAGGAGAGGAAGGATGATTCTGATGTCCTTGGTTAGTAGAAGGAAAGAACATACATGATACCAACATTTTCTCTACTGGCACGAGATATTCTAGCACCTCTAACTTCAATAGTTTCGTCTATGTAAACTTTTAGTTTGGGAGGATGGGCCATTAATCCACACCTCCATGAGCTAAAAATATTTAATTCGTTAAATTGATATTTAGAAATTATCAAGATTTAGTAATTTACAAGTATTTACCCATTCTTAGACATCATTAATTTAAAAAAAGAATTCCATTTTTAAAACAATTTTAAAATTTACATGACAAATCATAGTTTGAAAGATTACTCTTTAAAACTTATATTTAATTAATTAAATTTGCATTAAAAATAATTTAATTGTCTTATTTATTCTTTTTAGGTTAACATTTCCAAACAATTAAAATTCTTTTTAAAAATTCACTTTGCATTTCCAACTAAGAAAATTACATTCTTTAGTAGCGATATCAAAAAGTTACAATAATAATTGAATAAAATATATTAAATTAATTAAATGTTTCATACAACAATATAAAACTTCTAAAAACATCAATTTGAACATTATTAAGAAAAAGGAGGCTGATGTGTGCTCGTGCCAAGCTGGTCTACTGATTTCGAGTGCTTAGCTTTCGTGTGCCTCGCATGTCATGTACTCAATTGTACATGATTATGCTTTCTTCTTCTTCTTCTTTTTTTTTTTCTGTTGTTGCACTTTACGTGTCATGCCAAGCATGCATATATGCAAACCCTCTCTCACATGTCTGAGCCCATCTACTATGCCTATTAGTACCCTAACCATATCAATAATGGCATGCCTAGTAGAAGCACCAAATGCTCAATCTAGTTGATGATGGCTTCCTTTGCACTACTAGGAAGGAGAAAGATGATGTAGCTAATGGTAATGGAGCGGTGGAGCGGCGAAGGAAGAAAAGGAAGTGAGTTCGAGATGTAGAGTAGGAGAAAAAGAGAGCGGGAAAGAAGAAAACGAGGGGGTGGTAAAGTTTGTCTAAAGCCCTCTAAGGTTGACATCTATCTTTGTTTCAAATGCCATAGCTAAGTGAAGTTAGGTGTTCTTCTTACAAGTTAGCGTTCTAGTAATGTGGCCAATTTATGGGCTATGACTGATGAGGCTATGCTTCCTTTAGAAAAAGATTCAAATAGTATCATTAATTATTTCCATGAAGGAATTATTTTGTTTGCTTCTTCTATCATTTCCATTTCAAATGAATGATGTGTTTGGCAACTCCATGTAGAAGTATGATGAAATATCCATGCCTCAACAAGAATTACATTGTTTTTTATTTATATCTTTCTCTAATATTTTGATATTATTCACAAATTTAAATTGTTTTTAATCTTCTTCGATAGGTGTAAGGTACTAATTGGCTCACCTTGTCAGGTCGCCAATCAAAGCAAACATACACTAAGAAATCTAGGCATGGGTTTGCGAATTTTTTGAGGGAAAATTCACCTCTCATTTAAGGAGAGGCGATTTTCGCCTCTCTAGTAAACTTGAGGTGAAATTTGCTCATCCCAATTAGTAGAGGAGGAAAATTTCACGCTGACAGGGACTATGAGGCAAGTTATAAACCCACTCACACACAATGCTTGCTCACATACACTCACACATACTCAGTTCACTCACTCACACACACACAAGCACTCAGTGATTGCTCCTCTACTACCCCCCTATCTCCTCACACAACAGTGCACTCATCCTCTCTCTCTCACACACACACGACATTCATTCTCTTTTTCGCTCTCTCTCTCTCTCTCTCTCTCCTCTCACACACACACACATTGCACTCATTCTCTCTCTCACACACACAGAGCTCATTTAATACACACATAATCACACAATACAGTAATTTTCCTTGCTTGCTTTATCGGTTATTATTTTTCCTCCATTAGTTTTAGTTTTTACATGAATAAATTTTATTGGTATTGTAATATAAAGATATTTTTTAAAAATTTAAAATATATTTTATTTTTATATAAGCATATGATAAATTTTTAGCTGAAATCGGGGAATTAGAGTACTGCAATTACCAAAAGGTTAATTTAGTTTTTTTGATAATTTAAATAAATTATTTAAGGCTAGTATTAATATATTTATTAATTAACATATATAATTGATAGTTATGTATTTCTTGTTAATAATTGAAAAAAATTATATATATATCTAGGCTTTGGCAATTATATATTATTTAATATGGTTTATTGTATTTAATTGCAAGATACATAGATAGCTTAATAATGTGTTAAATTTAGAAGATAATTTTCGATATTAGATGCTTGAATAGTTATACATCAATATCTGATGAATAAGATTGATAATTGATTAACATGCCAATTTAGGATGTTTGCACAAATTTGCATATGACACGTGATTTGACAACTATCAATACATAAATAGGTTAGAGAATTTTATAAGCTGCTATAAACCATAAGAGGGCTAATGGATTGATTAGATGCCCTTGTGGAGATTATATCAATATTTCATGCAATCATTCAGATTATTGAGTATCACCTCCTCACGAGGGGCATGGCTTGGATTTACTCACCTTAGATTTTCCAAGTTGAGGATTTCGATGAAGACGAGGTAAATGATGATGTTGTCATAATTGAAGAAAATATTCCACCTCAATATGCACACTTTGAAAATAAAGTAAATCAAGAATTTTTGGAAGACCTTGCCACTAACATGAGTGATCCTGGAGGGGATGATGTTGATAGTGGAGATAAAAGTTGTACATTTGACGAGGAGTAATTGACTAGAATGTTTGAAAAAGCAAAGAGACTGATATATCTGAGCTATACAAAGTTCTCTGTTGTTGGATCTCTCATAATATTTTGATGATAACAAAAAGGAGTAAAAGTCTTTTTAACAAATAAATAAAGTATAGCAATCAAAACCAAAACCAAAACCAAAATCAAAATATTTCATGATTGAACTAATCATCAGATTTTTTAGAAATTTTTTCAAAAGGTATTTCAGATTCATTTTCAGAAGGAAGATCAGAAACTAAATCTGTTCCAGAACAGAAGATGCACAGAATGTTGCGAATTTATTTATATATCATCTGAAGGCCTGACTCCACGAAATGAATATATTTGGGTAGTATATTCATTTTGTTCCACTAAAGTTGGATAAAATATCCAAGGGGATTTATTTCATCAATTTTATTATAAGTTACGTCTATTTAATTTTCTTGAGGAAGAAGATCGTCAGATTTTTATGTTTCACGTGGTCAGCAAATTCCTAAAGATAAGGGATATTTTACCAAGTTCATGTTGGTTCAAATTTTCGAAACGAAGATCTTTTAAAGCTTATCTTCAAGGATAAAGGATATCACTATTTTTATGGGATAGTTTGTTGAAGTATTTATCCAAATTGTTATGGATAAACATATCAAGATATATGAGACATTATCAGATGACAGCATCAACGAAATTTGGATAAAGCTAAGAAGATTATTCGGGATTGATCATACACGTAACAGACACTTCAAAGGAGGGAATTTGCCAAGTCAAATATTTTCAATTTGAGAAGAATTCGAATTGTTTTGAACGACTTCTTTGCTAGCCGTTGAGATAAAACAATATATAGAGGAAGCACAACAACAAGGAAGATATGATGAGAAGAACGAATCTTGCTCTAACTCTCTGTTGAAAGAAAAAGTCTTCGAGTGCATTTCTCTCAAAAGTCCTTGCGTTACAAAGTGTTCACAATATTTTTGTTCGAAAGATAGGATATTTATTGTATTTCCTTGATTGAGTATCATTCAATTTTTTTTAGTGAGGTTGAGTGTTGCAAGTTATCTGTTAGACCAATTGTGTGTTATAGGATAACCGTGAGAATTGGGACAGAGTGTATTGTAGCCAAGAGGATTGGCAAGACAAGCTTGTAACTTTTGATTTTGGATATAGTGGAACAAACCGGTGTGGAATACCGGGTCCCCAACGTGGAGTTGGAAGAGAGGACTGACGCTCGAGGCGGAACCTCTATAAATCGATTTGCATTTTTCTCTACCCTACTCTTTTTATTTTCGTGCAATTTATATTGAAGTATTTGATAAACTGTCACGTTTCAGAACCTGTTTCAGAGAGTACTTCAGAGAGTTGTCTGTATTCCGCATAAAATTAAATTTGATCTGTTTTGAATTAAAATAGATATACAAGTGTGATTATCAGCTGTGATTAGTTTCTAAACAGCAAGTTTAATTAATTCTAAGTTTAATAAAGTAATCAAAAGGAAGTGAATTGAAAATTTCGAAAAGAATTTATTTTTGTGAAAAAGCAATTCACCCCCCCTCTTGCTTACATTATTGGGACCAACAATTGGTATCAGAGCTTGCCTCAATTATTATTGAGTGATCCAAGTATCATGGCTGAAACAAATATTGCAGTGAATAGAGCACCTTATTTTAATGGTTCTAATTATCCTTATTGGAAAATGCGCATGGAGACTTACATCAAGGCTAATGATTTTGACTCATGGCAGGTGATTTCAGTTGGAGACTATCAAGTGAACGTGACTGCTGAAGCACAATTAACTCAAGATCAGAAGAGCAATAGAGAAGAACAACAAGGCTAAGAACCTTCTTCTAACTACTATCTCACCATCTGAATTCTATTTAATTTCATCTTGCATTACTGCTAAGCAAGTATGGGATACACTTAGTGAGACCTATGAAGGAACGAGAACAATTAAAGATACTAAAATCAATGCTCTCTTGCAAAGATATGAATTGTTCAAATTCAAACCTGAAGAGAAAATTAAAGATGCTTTTGATAGATTTGTTTCTATAACTAACGAGCTAGCTTCTCTTGGAAAGAAGATAGAGGAAGCTGATCTTGTCAGGAAAATACTAAGGATCTTACCTATAGCTTGGGATGCAAAGAAAACGGCCATTGAAGAAGCAAATGATCTCAGCGCTTTAACCTTAAGTCAACTCAAGGAGAAACTGATGGCGTATCAATCTCACATAGATGCTACTGAAGAAGCAGAAGGAAGCAAGAAAGCCATTGCTTTTAAAGCAAAGGAAGTTCATGCGGATGCATCAGATTCAGAGACCAGTAGCAATGATAGTGATGACATCAACTTGTTGGCTAAAAGAATTGGCAAAATTCTGAGAAGAAAGCAAGGTAAGAAATTTACTAAAAAATTCGAAACTAAGAGATATGATGCAGGTAAATTCTTCAAGGACAAAGACAAGAAAAAGGAGATGAAAGAAGAGAAGAAACAAGAAATTATTTGTTATGAATGCAAGAAGCCTGGTCACATTAAATACGAGTGTCCATCACTGATTAAGAAAATTGAGAAGTTCAAAAAGAGAAACAAAGCCTTGATGGCGACGTGGAGTGACCTTGACGAATCAGAGACAGATTCAGAGGATAACTCAGAGGATGAAAAGGATGATTCAAACATATGCTTAATGGCACAATCTGAGGTAAATTCAGAACTTGATTATGTTTCTGATGAGGATGTAATGATTGAAATGCAAAACTTATTGAAATCATTGAAAAAGGCACATGTTAAAATAAATAAACTTGATTCTGAAGTTAAATCTCTCAAAAATGAAAAGGAAGTTGTTATTCAAACAAATAGGTTACTTATGGATGAAAACGACATATTGAAACATGATAATGAAAAATTACATGTGAAAGTGAATAAATTCATGAGAGAGAATAGTATACTAAAAGAAGAGACTAAAGAACTTAACAGAAGAATAGGAGACTTATCTCAATCACTAAAGAATACGTTCAGTAAGTTCAATGAGAGTGACAAAAAGTTAAATATGTTGATTTCCTCTCAAAGAACTGATAAAATAAAATATGGCTTAGGATTTGAACAAGGTAGCAGTAGTAAGAATGTTCAAAAAACTGTATTTGTTAAAGGAAAAGAATCCTTATTTAAGGAAACATCTACAGTTAACAACACTGTAACAAAGAAAAAATCTGACAGTCCAGTCAGAGGGTATTTCAGAGGGTATATCAGAAGGTACCCAGATCAGAACAGAAACTTTACAAGAAGAGGGCAAGTGAAGGAACAGGTAAGAGGATATTCTAGAAAATATCCACATCAGTTCCAGAACAGGAACAATAGATATGGGAATAGTTATTCTTATGCTTGTTATTTTTGTAATAAAATTGGCCATATTGAGAAGTTTTGTTTCTACAAGAAAAACAAGCTCATGAAACAACAAGTTGATAACTTTGAAAAGAAGAGCTTGAATTTCAAAGGACCCAAACTTGTTTGGGTTCCTAAGAAGGTTTAACCCTTTGTTGATACATGTAGGAACAAGAAGCAAAGCTTAAAGGAAAATGGTATCTCGACAGTGGGTGTTCGGGACATATGACTGGAGATGCTTCTTTGTTCACAAGTATTAATTGGAAAGAAAGAGGATATGTTAAGTTTGGTGACAATAGTAAAGGTAAAATAGTGGCAACAGGTACTATTGGTCTATCTCCTCATACAATTGAAAATGTTTCTCTTGTTGTTGGATTAAAACATAATTTATTAAGTATAAGTCAATTATGTGACAAGGGTTACAAAATGATTTTCGAACATGATAAATGTTATGCTTATGACAAGAATGGAACAAAACTATTTGAAGGATATAGAAACAAGAATGTTTATTTAGTCAAACCTTCAAATGTAACTTTCGAAAAATGTTTCTTTGCTATGTCTGAAAATATAAAAATATGGCATAGAAGACTTGGTCATGTTAATTTCAATCAACTCGAAAAACTATCCAAGAAGAAAATTATTTTTGGCTTACCAAGAATAAATATAAAACAAGACATTAAATGTGAAACATGTATGAAAAATAAAATGGTTTCGTCACCTCATAAAAGCAAGAATGTAATCTCTACTAAAAGACCATTGGAATTGTTGCATTTAGATTTATTTGGTCCAACAAGAACTTTAAGTCTTGGTGGATGTCGTTTTGGTCTTGTAATTGTTGATGATTATTCTAGATATACATGGGTGTTTTTCTTAAAACAGAAGAGTAACACATTTGAAGTATTTGAAAGATTTGCTAAGCAAATTCAAAATGAAAAAGGAATGTCCATAATAAGTTTAAGAACCGATCATGGAAGAGAGTTTGACAATGCTTTATTCATAAATTTTTGCGATGAAAATGGTATAGCTCATAATTTTTCCGCTCCTTATACTCCTCAACAAAACGGGGTTGTAGAAAGGAAGAATAGAACTCTTCAAGAAATGACAAGAACTTTGTTAAATGAAAACAAAGTAGCTGAGTTTTTATGGGCAGAGGCTGTATCAACAGCATGTTACATAATAAATAGAGTGTATCTAAGACCATTAACTTCAAAAACATCATATGAGTTGTTTAAAGGAAGAAAACCTACTGTATCTTATTTTCATGCTTTTGGATCTAAGTGTTATGTGTTGAAAAACAATCTAAATATGGGAAAATTTGATGAAAGATCCGAAGAATGTTTATTTGTAGGATATTCCTTGAACAGTAGAGCTTATCGTGTTTTTAACTTAAAAACAAGAATAATCGAAGAAACTATAAATGTAAAATTTATTGAGAAAATTGAGGATGATGATTTTGATGATGAAGAGAGTGAAGAATTAGTTAAAAAGGAGGATATTAGTTCTCAAGCAAAAGATGAGCAGAATTCTGAAACATCAGAAGAAGTTGCTCCTCAAAATGATACAGAAACTGAGTCAGAAGAAAACTCAGAAACTCCTTCAGAAGCTATTTCAGAAGGTATTTCAGAAAGTAGCAGAAACTGGAGGTATGTATCTGCACATCCATCTGAGCAAATTATTGGTGATTTAAATACAGGAGTAAGAACTAGAAGTAGTTTACAAGAATTTGAAAGTCATTTTGCTTTAATATCAGAAATTGAACCTAGTAATATTGATGAAGCATTAAATGATAATAATTGGATTGAAGCAATGCAAGAAGAACTCAATCAATTCCAAAGAAATCAAGTATGGAATTTAGTACCGTGTCCTAAGGATAAATCAATAATAGGCACCAAATGGGTATTTAAAAACAAACTTGATGAAAATGGAAAAATAGTCAGAAACAAAGCTAGACTTGTAGCTAAAGGATATTCACAAGAAGAAGGAATAGATTATGATGAAACATATGCACCTGTAGCTAGGCTTGAAGCAATTAGATTATTACTTGCTTTTGCATGTTACAAAGATTTTAAATTATTCCAAATGGATGTTAAAAGTGCTTTTTTAAATGGTTATATTAAAGAGGAAGTTTATGTACATCAACCACCTGGATTTGAAGATCCATCAAAAGAAGATTATGTATTTAAGCTAAGAAAAGCGTTATATGGTCTTAAACAAGCTCCTAGAGCTTGGTATGAAAGATTAAGTGAATTTTTGATCTCAAATGGTTTTTCAAGAGGAAAAGTGGATACAACTTTGTTCTTAAAACATTTTGAACAAGATATTCTGATTGTTCAAATTTATGTTGATGATATCATTTTTGGATCAACTAATGAGAAATATTGCAAAGAATTCTCTAGTATGATGCAGGCTGAATTTGAGATGTCCATGATGGGAGAGCTAAATTTCTTTCTTGGTTTGCAAATTAAGCAAACAAAAGATGGAATTTTTATCCATCAAGAGAAATATACAAAACAAATAGTGAAGAAGTTTGGTTTTGAGAATTGTAAAGGAGCTGCAACTCCAATGAGCACAACTACAAGGTTAGATCTTGATTCTAAAGGGAAAAAGGTAAATGAAAAGTTATATAGAAGCTTAATTGGTTCTTTATTATATCTTACAGCTTCTAGACCTGATATATTGTTTGCTGTATGCTTATGTGCTAGATTTCAAAGTGCACCTACTGAATTACATTTAAAAACAGTTAAAAGAATCTTTAAGTACATTTCTTGTACATCTAAGATAGGCATTTGGTTTCCAAAGAATAAAAATTTTGAATTACTAGGATATTCAGATGCAGATTATGCAGGATGTAAAGTAGATAGAAAAAGTACTTCAGGTACATGTCAATTTTTAGGAGATAAATTAATATCTTGGTCTTCAAAGAAACAAAATTCTGTAGCTCTTTCAACAGCTGAGGCAGAATATATTTCAATTGGAAATTGCTGTGCTCAAATCTTATGGATAAAACAACAATTGAATGATTATGGAATTAATTGCAAAAATGTACCAATAAAATGTGATAATACTAGTGCAATTAATTTAACCAAAAATCCAGTTCAACATTCAAGAACAAAACATATTGAAATAAGACATCATTTCATAAGGGATCATGTAAATATTGGCAATATTAGTATTAATTTTGTCCCTACAGAAAGACAATTAGCTGACATTTTTACAAAACCCCTTGAAAAATCTCGATTTGAATTTATTCGTAATGAAATAGGAATATGTAATCCTTTGTAATTTCTGATATTTATTTTGCATTAATTGCTCGATCAGAAATTTCATTAGATTCATTTTCTTATACTCAAGTAGTCTCAATTTACGAGATTCTTTATGTTGGAAACATAAATTCGTGGTTAAGAGGATTACACGATTAAAGAGGATGAATAAAAGATATTTTGTTTTCTGTTGGAAATCTAAACAGAATTAATAACTGATCTTGTGCATCGTGCAATTTTTAACCATCGTTTTTTCTCTCTCCTTCCATTTCAAAATTTATCTTTTCTCTCTCAATCTGCAAAATCCTCTCGTGTGTTGTTCAAACCCTCACGTTTTTCCTTCAACATATGGCTCCAAGAAAATCTTCCGAATTCAATCCAAGGGTTTCAAATCTAAACCATCTAAAACCCCCGTTGAAATCTCTGTGGATTCTGACTCTCAACACAGTTCGAAATCATCTAAGGGTGTTCATGTTGAAACAACACCAAAGGCAACCGCGATAAGGTCTAAAGCATCTCAAGATCCTTCTTTGGCAAAGGATACTGAAAAAGAAGTGACTGAGGAAAAGAGTTCATCTGAGGAACTCGCTTCTGAATCCACTAAGGAAAAGGAAGTTGATAACGAAAGTGGTTCAGAATCGGATGCTGAATCAGAAGCTGATTCAGACGCAAAATCAGAGAGTGCGAAAGCAAGCTCTGAATCTACCTCACCCTCTCCGTCTTTTCAGAAAAAGAAAGCTGACCCTAAGAAGGTATCAAAAAGGGGAAATAAACAGAAGGAGGAAACCCTAAAACCTGTCAGGTTGGTTAAATCCAAAATCCACCCTTGTTCTTTTATCGATTTCCAATTCTTTGAAAAGAAAGGATTTTATGCTGGTTTTTGGCTAGACAGAATAGGAGCTAAAGGGTTGTGTGATTTACGCATTGATATAATTGGAGAATTAGTTGAAGAATTTTACAAGAATCTGAAATTTGAAAATGAGACATTGTTGATCTCGAAAGTTGGAGGAAAAAGGATCGTGGTCAATAGAAAGATGCTGATTGATTGTTTAGGTCTGTTAGATCATGGGGATGATCACGAGCTGATAACCTTAGGTAGAAATGAATCTATGCAACTCTTGAATGATGGCATTGGAAAGTTTCATGCCAAAGATATTTTCATTTCTGAATTCGAGTTGTTGATAAGGTTGCTGCACAAGATTGTTATCGAGTGCATATTACCAAAGAAAGGAAGTCCTACTTCCATTTCTAAAGAGGAAGCAATCATTGTTCTGGGGATGAAGTTGCAAAAACAACTAGACTTGCCTAGGATTATCTTACGGCACATGTGGAGAAATAAAAAGCACATGATTTATGGAAACATAATCATGAAAATTTTGCAAAAACATCATGTGAAGATGCCTAAGCATGTTCGTAGTCCTCAAATAATGAAGAAGATTGGTGATAAAGTGATTAAGCACATGAGTATTTCGATAAAGGAGAAATTTTGGTACAGCATTGATGGAGCTTTCTATGTTCATCCGAAGAATCGCAAGAGAGAATTGACTCTCAAAAGAATCTTGGACGAAATAGAAAAAGAGGATCCACATGGTGTTGAAAAATCAAAGAAGAGGAAATCTGATAAGGATGCCAAAGGAAAAGGGAAGGCTCCTGTTGCAGCAAAGAAGAGAAAAAGGGATTATGAGTTGGGGACTGGGAAGAAGTTTGAGATCAAAGAAGGGCAGACTGTTGAATCAGATTCTGATTCAGAGACTGAATCAGAGGGTATTCCCTTGAAGCCACCAGGAGAGACGTCCCAACCTATCTCTCTCCAACAGATTGACAATCTCATTTCTTCTCGAATGGAAGCATTCTTGAAGAAATTTGATTTGTCCTCTGTTCAAAATCTCCTTTAGTCTCCCCCCTCCTCAAGTGGAAACCACTCCATCTGAGCCAATTTCTGATCCTGTCTTTCCTACAACAACACCTGGTTCATCATCTCCACCTGCGGCTGACATTCCTAAAGATCCAACATCTCCATCAGCTGCTGGAATCCCTCATATTGCTGATCCTGACTCCATTCCACCTACAGAGGATGTAGAGCAACCAGCAGAACATGTTCCTGAACCAACTCCACCAGTTGCTGATCCAATGGAACAAGTTCCTGCTACTGCTGAGGAAACCCCTGTTGCAGCTAAAGACATTCCTGTTGACTTACTCCTGAACAACAAGCTGCGGTTTCTCTCCTATCCATCCCTCAACAATCCCCTGCTGAACAACAACTGATGTTCCACAATCTCCAACTCCAACTCCTGCTAAATTCTCTGGCAGGAAGAAATCTCTGGCAAGGAAGAAAACATCTAGAAAGAAATAGAGTCCTTTATTTTTTAACAGACAATTTCTCTTAGCGAATTTTCTATATTTTTTTTCGGTTTGTAATGAAAATATTTTCTCTTTTGGATATTTTTGTGATATTTTCTATTATGCTGAAATCTCTATATTTCCTTGACTTGAATGAATTTTATATGCATAAATTCAGGGGGAGTTATTTTTTTTTGATAACAAAAAGGGGGAGAAGATATATGATGAAAAACAAATCTTAAGATATCAATATAGTTTGTGCAATATGCTTATGATATGATATTTGATTATATTTGTGAGATTTGATTATATTTGTGAGTTAGTGATTGATCCGTATGTATGAGTTTTGGTTAAATCTGATATGTTTTTGATATATGATATTATATTTGTTTTTAATCATAAGGTTTTGTTATCTTCAAAAAGGGGGAGAATGTTGAAATCTCTCATAATATTTTGATGATAACAAAAAGGAGTAAAAGTCTTTTTAACAAATAAATAAAGTATAGCAATCAAAACCAAAACCAAAACCAAAATCAAAATATTTCATGATTGAACTAATCATCAGATTTTTTAGAAATTTTTTCAGAAGGTATTTTAGATTCATTTTCAGAAGGAAGATCAGAAACTAAATCTGTTCCAGAACAGAAGATGCACAGAATGTTGCGATATATCATCTGAAGGCCTGACTCCACGAAATGAATATATGTGGGTAGTATATTCATTTTGTTCCACTAAAGTTGGATAAAATATCCAAGGGGATTTATTTCATCAATTTTATTATAAGTTACGTCTATTTTCTTGAGGAAGAAGATCGTCAGATTTTTATGTTTCACGTGGTCAGCAAATTCCTAAAGATAAGGGATATATTTTACCAAGTTCATGTTGGTTCAAATTTTCGAAACGAAGATCTTTTAAAGCTTATCTTCAAGGATAAAGGATATCACTATTTTTATGGGATAGTTTGTTGAAGTATTTATCCAAATTGTTATGGATAAACATATCAAGATATATGAGACATTATCAGATGACAAGCATCAACGAAATTTGGATAAAGCTAAGAAGATTATTCGGGATTGATCATACACGTAACAGACACTACAAAGGAGGGAATTTGCCAAGTCAAATATTTTCAATTTGAGAAAAATTCGAATTGTTTTGAACGACTTCTTTGCTAGCCGTTGAGATAAAACAATATATAGAGGAAGCACAACAACAAGGAAGATATGATGAGAAGAACGAATCTTGCTCTAACTCTCTGTTGAAAGAAAAAGTCTTCGAGTGCATTTCTCTCAAAAGTCCTTGAGTTACAAAGTGTTCACAATATTTTTGTTCAAAAGATAGGATATTTATTGTATTTCCTTGATTGAGTATCATTCAATTTTTTTTTGGTGAGGTTGAGTGTTGCAAGTTATCTGTTAGACCAATTGTGTGTTATAGGATAACCGTGAGAATTGGGACAGAGTGTATTGTAGCCAAGAGGATTGGCAAGACAAGCTTGTAACTTTTGATTTTGGATATAGTGGAACAAACCGGTGTGGAATACCGGGTCCCCAACGTGGAGTTGGAAGAGAGGACTGACGCTCGAGGCGGAACCTCTATAAATCGATTTGCATTTTTCTCTACCCTACTTTTTATTTTCGTGCAATTTATATTGAAGTATTTGATAAACTGTCACGTTTCAGAACCTGTTTCAGAGAGTACTTCAGAGAGTTGTCTGTATTCCGCATAAAATTAAATTTGATCTGTTTTGAATTAAAATAGATATACAAGTGTGATTATCAGCTGTGATTAGTTTCTAAACAGCAAGTTTAATTAATTCTTAGTTTAATAAAGTAATCAAAAGGAAGTGAATTGAAAATTTCGAAAAGAATTTATTTTTGTGAAAAGCAATTCACCCCCCCTCTTGCTTACATTATTGGGACCAACATTTGTATTATCAATAATACTTCAAGTGATAAATCTAAACGTAGACGGTAAACAATAAGCGAAGCATTCAACAATTGGCTTACTTTAATAAAAAAAGTTTGTTACCAACCGACAATTTGTTACCATCCTTATACTACAAAGCACGAAAGTTATCGAAGCAGTTGGGCATGCATGCAAACATGATCCATGCGTGCAAAAATGATTATGTGTAGTTCTAGAAAGAATTCCAAAATCTTGATAAGTACCTAGTGTGTAGCGAAGGCAGGTGGAAGCTTCATTCAAAGAAGTAGAAAATAATACTACTTAAGGTCTTGCAGGATTTTCCATTAATTCCGAGATTACAATAACTATTTATGTGCCAAAAGATGGCTCCGGAGATGAGATGGCCTAAAGAAAATTATGTAATAGTAGAGAATGTGTTGACGCTTCCTGTGGATTCTGAACAATGGAAGGGATTGGATGGCAAATACCCTTAGTTTGCATTAAACCTCCGAAGTATGCAACTAGGACTTGCCACCAATTGGTTCAAATGCAAACATGAGCACAACATACAACGTATGACTGGTTATTATATTTGCTTACAATGTTCCACCATGGAGATGCATGAAGGAGCCATCGATGATGATGTCCCCTTTGATACCGGGGCCAAGATCTCTTGATAAAGACATTGATGTGTACTTACAACACCTTATCGAAGAGTTGGAAGAACTGTGAGCAAGTGGTGTGAAAACACTAAATGTGGTGGAAGGACAAACATTTCGAATGCATGCTGCATTATTGTGGACTATTAATGATTTTCCAGTGTACGGTGGCATATTAGGCTAGATGACAAGGGTTACTAGGCATGTCCTATATATAACATTGACTACACAAGCAGGCATTTAAATAGTAAGTTTCACTATATGGGCAATAGACGATTCTTGCCTCCAATGCATAGATGGCTTTGTGACAATGCAAGTATTGAAGGTACTGTGGAAATGAGACCTCGACCAAAGGATTTCACTAAGGAAGACATTATGGATCGGTTGAGTCGGTATCAGCATGTCATATTGGGAAAAATGCAAAAGTGGCTCTGTCGTTAAAGGAGCAAAGAGGGCACAAAATGATGTAAGAAGAGTCTGCTCTTCCGGTTACCATATTGGAATGAACTACACATATAACACAACTTTGATGTGATGCATATTGAAAAGAATAATGGGACAAACTGGGTGGGACTATTTTTGGTCTTAAGGGCAAGTTAAGAGACATAGTTAAGGCGAGACTGACCCTGTAGGAAATGGATATTCGTTCTAAGCTACATCTATAAGAACGTTGTGATCGCACGATCAAGCCACTGAATGCATATATACTATTGATTTAGCAAATGAGAGAGGTCTATAACTCAATTAAGGATGTTAAGATGCCAAATGGATATGCTTCCAATATATCATCTTGCTTAGGTGCTGATGAAGTAAGTTTGAGGAGTTTGAAGTGCCACGATTATCATGTTCTATTGCAACAGATCCTCCCAGTAGTCATTCACAGGTTTCTTAATAAATAAATTTATGACGTTGTATATGATGTCTCTAGTTTCCATAGGAAATTGACAGCCAAAGAATTTCGTGTATATTTACTGGAGTCCTTGGAGAAAACCATAATCCTAACTCTTTGCAAGTTAGAGATGATATTACCTCTTGCTTTTTTTTGACATCATGATCCATTTAGTTGTGCATCTTCCAAAGGAAGCACACATGTGTGGCCCTAGCCAATATTGTTGGGTGTATCTTTTCGAAAGATAAATGAGAGTTCTCAAGGGAGATTTGCGAAACAAGGAAAGACTAGGGGGTTTCATTATCGAGTCGTATGTTGTGAGAGAGAGCATTTAATTTTGCTTACTGTATTTAGAGACCATGGAATTAAGAATAAATAGGTCCCATTGAAAATGGGATGGATTGCTAAAGGAAGCTTCATCCTCATTGTTTCGAGTATTCACATAGCCTGTATGTCTGATAGGTGCATGCACTATATCATGTTTGGACATCGAATTCAACAAAATGCGTTGAATAGTGTTAAATAATTACGAGGAGCTATAATTGTTCATAAGATATGTGGTGTCATTTGTATTTAATTATGACCTAATAACATGATAATTTCACCATTTTCTAATGTGAACTTTTAATGAAATTACTTCTAGGAATTCGAGCAAGAACTAAATGCACGAAGAGCATGCAATGTGGGCAGAATAGCATGTAAACAATTCGCAAAGTGGTTTAAAAATAAGGTTGCACTCACCCACAACATTTGAAATAGATATTCATCAATATGTCTAAAGGTTAACTTCATCATTCTCATCCATTGCAAATTACGAAACCTAGATTTGTCCATAGGTAGCAGGTGTCAAAAGATCTAGAAGCCTTGGGGTAAGGCCCATATATTCATTGATATAGCTATAATGATTGTGTTGTGAATAGGGTTTAATACAGCACATAATTGAAGGAGGCAAGATTAAGATCACAGAATAGCAGTGTATATGTCATTGATGTAGATGACGGAATACGAATAACCTTTTATGGAATTCTCATTGAAGTTATTCAATTAAATAATGTGGGGACCACGTGAGTATTTTTATTTGGGTGCAGGTGGTTTGACACAGATCAAGACAAACCAGAATGTATCAATGGAGACCTCATCTCAATCAACACAATAAGGACATGGTACAATAATGACTCATACATTCTTGTAGACCAAACGCATTAGGTATTTTAGCTGAAGAACTTAAGCAAGCAATCTAGCAACTGTAGGATTGTACAGAAAGTTCTACACTGTCATATTTTTACTTGTCGTCTCTTCCAATTAGAATCCATAGAAGATGGTGAATTAAATAAGCCACCTCCAACCGAGGAGCCAATGCAACAAACGGTTGAAAAGCGTTGGACGATTCCAATCGATTGCATATTTGTTGACCTAGGAAACCTTACACATCTACTCGACCCATATGAGGGTTGTAGTGGCATAGGGAATAATGATTTGAACGAATAGACTGTATGCTTGTTTTCATTTATTTTTCTTCATCACATATGTTTGTTTGTAAAGCAATGAATCACTAACTATGGTTATTTTTATAATGTGTAGAATGTAGTGCTCGGATTTCTACAATCACCTTATGGAGGACGTTGAGGCACTCCTAGAACAGTATACTAGTGGGATTTTCATATTGAATGGTTAATCTTTTTTCTTCTACATCCATATTAGAATGATGCTTTAATATTCTTATTTGATTATACAGAAGGATCATTTACTGCATTGCTCACCAATCAATAAGATAGAGAGATTGATAACCAATTGGACCAGGTTTCTCAAACTCAGTGAAGGTGATGAATGACTTAGGAATAGGGGAAGATATGACATATGACCTTGCTGATGATCTACCTACTCAAGTGAACCCTGAGGACCTAGAGGCCATAGCCATAGTTGTGGTGGTCGAGCAGGAGGAAGTTGATATCATGGTGCATGAGAGGCATTGGGGTATCTATAAAGGGAATAGGGTGGAGGAGGTGTTTAGAAGGACAAGCTGTAAGCAATAATTACCATGCTAGATGGATATATATGTCTCATGTGCTCATGTCTTAGAATAGTTAAGTTGGAGTTCTTGCTTTACCATAAAGCGTCGACTAATTTGTTCGTTCCAAGAGTCAGAAATAAGGCGTGGTCAGCTTTTCCAAAGACTTGTCAACATAGCATTATCTAGACAGTTATGGTAAGTCTATTCTTGATTAAAAACATACTTGTAACCATTAAATTAGCATTAGCCATTCCCTAACACATGCAACCTATTTTTAATGTGCATTAGAAGTTCAAATGACTAGAGAATTGGTAGAAAGTGCATAAGTGGTGGATAACGTTAAACTATTTGGTGAGTAAATTATACAATCAACTATTTTACAGGCTGAAGGTATACATCATATCTAAAGCTAGAGACGAGGAAGCTTCTACCATGCCATCACCTAGTTTTGAGCACCAAACAGATGAGAGGAGTGGGTTCGTCTACTTCGTAGAAGCTGATTCGGATTAGAAGATACGATTCTGCATGTGATAAAATACATAACCAATTATTTGTTCCATTTGTTTACTTTTTTTCAATTGTATAGCTTCGATCCACGGTGAATACAACAAATAGGAAGAACAAAAAATCGATACATACAAGTGGTACAAAGTCTATGCTTAACCATGCACTTACGAATGCAAGTATTATAACTACATTTTTTGCTACATGTCATGATACACCCACATGGTATGTAAGTTTATATTCTATATTTTATGATAATTTCACTAACCAAGTATTATAGAATCTCATGCCAATAAAGAACTATAGACACATGCATTTGAGGAGGGAGAATGGACAGTTGCTTGATCGTTGGGAGTCGAAGGTGTCCATGCAAAATTATGTAAGCATATTTGATTTTCATATTCCACAATAATATACTGTATCCATCATTTTGTATCATTATATTAACATTGTCTTCCCTTTGTTTAACCAAGCATGTATGGAGTATAGGAAGAAGGATGAGAAGGATCTTACTATTATGACAAGTTAACGACCTATGCTAGTTCAGGAATTATGGAGGAGGTTTGAGGCACAGATCCGGCTATCATCATGGCTTTGGATACAATATGTTGATAGATCAATGCTGAATTAACTACTATAAGCAACCACATTATGAGAGTTTAGTGCACTCTGAGTACGACAGGACCATGCAACAACATCAGATGGACAAGATGTAGGAGCAAATTAATGTGCTGATGAATTATGTCCATTTTCCTTCGAGCAATATCCTCCATAGCAATAGGCTACATCACATATGGGTACCCCTGGTAGTGGCTCAAATCCCAGCTAGCCTAGCTTTATACCATTCACGCTAGTGACATCTCATATGCATCTTTACTAAGGTTTTATGAGATGTCGAGCTAGCCATCTATGTTCACACATGTATTGCATGATCCATCTCACGAGTCACTTGGCAGCTTCGGATAGCAGACAGGTCAACATCCTTAATTAGGTTTTGCCCCATGGTACGGGGGGAAGGTTATTCTCAATTTGCATCACAGGCACCTACATTTGGATCGTACACATTCCCAGGTTCCACTCTAATCATAGGTTCAAGTTCCTCTCAATGTCCTCGACATACACCTATACAGCCTTTTACTTATCATTTGACATTAGCTTTGACTTCCCTGGCTATAGTGATTCAGAGGACGTCTATTATAGGATTAGGTCATGTTCGCTAATGCCAGCACCAAAGGTACTAGGCATTCCTATTATCCATATTTTCATTGTTTTCAATGTACAGACCATGTTATTTTTGTTTTCTCTAGACTTCTTTGTTTGCTTTGTAGATCCTATGGATCATTATGATTCATGATATGTTTTTTTTGTTTGTATAGACATATTCTATGATGATTAGCATGCATGTTATTTCATGTTTACTTTTGTTATATCATAAAATTAAATTTATTTAATTTCGGAAAAATATTGTAAATAATGGATTTTAATAATGAGATTTTCATAAAATGAGCAAAATTTATGTTGGCATGTTCAATTTCAATAAAAAACTACTATCAATATATAATTTATGCATCAAATATCAATTCATTTATAATATTATAAAGAAAGGACTTCAATAATAAGACTTTCATAGACCGTACAAAATTATGTTGGTGTGTTCAATTTTATAAAAAACTACTATCAATATATAATTTACCATTGTAAATGGGCTTAAAATATAAGTATTATTAGTTTATTTATTTGGGCTTGACTCATAAGCTGGGTGATAGGGCTCAACAAGTCTAGTTCATTCCTTAGGATGGTTTGGGGAGATTTCGCTCGATAGGCTCGGAATAGGGATCGTTGGATTGGTTCGCTATATCCAACTTTTCTTAAGTAGGCTCATGCACACTAGAGATGACTATTGGCCTTGGCCCAGGAGGAGTTCATTTATGATAACCATGAATATAACTTACTCCATCTTATCTATTAATCACAGAGTTATTTGACGGTCGTCATCCATGTTAAGTGTCTATAAATACTTAGTCACTCCTTCTCATTTTCAACTTTTGGAGAAAGAAGACAAACAACATTTTATAGAGAAGGCTCTATACAGAAAGGTCAAAATAAGGCAAATCTAGTGATTTTTACCCTAACTACTCAAAAACTATAAGGTTAATGCACGGGGTTTAATCAAGCTTCCTTGTCTGTCACTTATGCATTTGAAACACTGAGACTACATGTTCCTCTTCCTTTGTTATTCTTTCCAAGCCATCCCATCATCAAGTATCATCTTCTCAGTAGTACTCCGAAGTCATGTGCTAGGCGCGAGATCCTTGCGACGTATGCGTGATCACTATCATCAAGAACCTTACATGTCACGTCCCAAATGGTACCTTAAACATGACAGTCCTCTATACTTGATTTTAAAGCTTAAGCATGACAATCTTAGTCATCCAAAAGCTTCGACACCGAGTATAAGGTGTACTTTCATGATCATGGAGGACCATGCTTTGAAACAAATTGCTTAAGAAGACATACATAATAGCGATTAAAAATGGAAATCATAACATTAACACTTAATCATAATATAAGGAGTCTTACAGATATCAAAAGGGGCATACCCCCATCAAAATATACTTAGTCCATCAAAGACTATCTTTCAAAAAAAAAATATATATATATATATGCACCAGAGTTTTACTTAGAAGTCTAAGTTTACTTCTAGTCCTTGATTTCTTTCCAAAAGCTCCTAAATCCAAAATATGGTACCTAAGTGAAATTGTCCCTAGGCTTCAACCATAGGTAAGGCTGCTGCAAAAGGTATCTAAGAGGATGTAAGCTTACTTGCTTAGTGAGAAATATTTCTACAATAACATACTTGTTCAATCAATTATCAAACAAATTATTTAAATAACAATATGAAATGCAACAATTACATGAGCATACAATACACATGATTTTTTGGAAATCATATGTTAAATGGATTTACGCCTTCCATTCAGGTTTAGGTGTTTCGGGTCCTATAGGCCGTTATTTTTAAATAAGATTTTTCTAATTCAAGCCACTACTAGCCGCTAAAATATAATTCATTTGGACTACTACTTGTTGTTAACTTAGTTTAGGAGACCACTCATCGTTATGCAAAATTTTGGGCCCTACTGACCTCACTACTATGCTCTTGTCCCACCAAGTGTATAGAAATGAATTTAATGTGACTCATTCATGTTATGCATAAAATCCATTTAATTTAGTACTCATAGCATGGCATTAGATAATTTAAGGGTGATGATACAATTAGCAGACATATCAGTACTATACTAAATCACTTGATTATAGACAATTCTTGCCTCAATATTATTAACATAAATTCAACCATGTATATAAAGCAGATGCACTTTCCTTTTTAATCTTTTCCTAATTCTAATGCTACTATCCTACAAGCAAAAACATAAGTACCAAAGTAAGAAACAAACTCACTCAGTCATAGTGCGATAATTCTCTAGTCGTAATAGTCGTTCGAATAAGGAAACTCATTCTCCACGTCACCTAAATGAAAAATACCCAACATGATTATATCATGGAAGTTTTTATTAAACTTGTTAATTCTATTTCACTAAGTTCATCAAAAATCAGATGAAGCGAAATTCCAACTGAAAATGGCCATAACTTGCTAATTTTAGCTCGAAATTTCACATATTATATGTCATTTTCTACCTATTCAAAAAATCTATCTATTTCTAAGGTTATTTTTGTCATAAAAAGCCATTTGGGCTCCAAACCCAACATTAAAAAATTCAAAATTTTCTAAGCTTTTCCTCATCCACAAATCTACAAAAAAAAAAACATAGATATTTATATAGTTGAAAATTTCTTTTAATACATACATAAACTTATATTATATGTGTTATTCTATTGATGTTATCTCAACAATGTTATTTCATAAAACAACTTGTTTTAGGAGTTTGAAATATTGAAACTTCATTAGTTTCTTTTAAGTTTGTAAGAAAGAAAACTAAAAACTCTTGAGTTATTATAAGTGGGTGGTCTCTTATTATAACTATATTTCCTTAATTTTCCCAATATAAATTTGTTTATAAAAATTGTCTTTTAAGTTATCTATCAACTTTTATTATTAAGTGGATTCTTATCTAGTGGTTGATTTTAGCTTGACATGAAAAACTTGTCTAGCTTTTAGTTTTTATTAAAGTGTTTGTAATAATTTATAAATAAGTTTTTGAGAAAAATTTACATAACAAAGAATTATCAACATTAAGATTTAATGATACATTTTTAATTTAATGGTTTGAAAATGAGAGAGAGTAAAGAAACTATTTAGTTGAATCATGAAGAAGTCTATAATATTAACACTTACAAATTCGTGATGAACTTGTATAAATTTTTTAAGAGAATTTTTGAAACAAAATTTTAAGTCTTAATGGAAATTTTTCCTAAGCGACGAAAATTATTTTTATAAAGACCTTACTCTTATTTTCTTTATCGAAGAAAGAACTTCTTTTATTTTTATTAAGATAAACAATATGATCATGGATGAATATGAATTTATAATTATGTAACATGACAAAAATAGTTCAAATAAAAAATAAAAGACATAGAAATTAATAAATGTTAAGTATTGAGAAATCTTAGCTTGTGTCAAGGCTTCCTAAACTTAGACATGGGTAAGTCCAAAAGAAAAATAAGAAAACATATAAGAAAAACATGGGAGTCTTAAATTTATTTCAAGGCTCCCCAGAATTAGATTATGGACAAATCCAAAAAGAAATAAGAAAAATTGTTTTGACTTGATGATGACAAGTTTAATACTAGAAAGATTAGTCTTAATAAAATTGCATGAAAATGAATAAATAAATTGCAAGAACTATAAGAGCATAAATAAATAAAAGTTATGTTAGTGAGCTTATAGACTCTAAGAATATATATATATATATACTTATTAATATATAAATGTTATATTAGAATCAATAATAAAACATAATAATATAACAACAACAACAACAATAATAATAATACTTGAACATCGTTAAACAAGACATGAACATATTGTTGCTTTCATAATACCCATGGGTTTAGAAAAAAATAATATGGTCATGTTGTGTTAACATAAACATGAAGATAGTTTTAGGAATCTTTACTTATCGTTATTTGTTGGTTGAAGAAGAAATGAAGTATTGATAGTTGTATGTGGATGATAATTTTATGGAAAAGATAGAGTTAAAGAGAATTTGGAGTGAGATTTTATGGAGAGAATTTGAGAGAGTTTTAGTATGTTAATGAAATGTGTGAAAAGAAATGGAGGGATGGGGTATTTATAGATAAATATGGAGGGAAATTAGATATAATTAAATAAAATGAAAAAGAAAAAAATTAGATAGATGTGAGAGAGGGGTCGTACCGGTTTTAGGGTTGAAGGGGAGAGGAATTCATTTAATTTGTATTTTTATAATGAAAAGTAAGTAATGTGTAAGAGTTAAAAATATAAAGCAGTATTGGAAATGAAAATTATAAGACATAGGTATATAGGTTGTACGAATAGGTGGTAAGAAAAAGTAGAGATAGAAAAATTTAATGAATAGTGTAGAATAATAACTTGAATAGTAGACATGACAAAGTAATACCGTTAGTAAAGAAAATACACGTAAACAAGTTATATCTAATATTTTTAAATATCGAAAAATTCTAAAACTGATATTTTTAGAATCCTCATATTATTACTAGTATAATGATGTTATCAGAATACTTTTATCTTTTTGCACGTCCGAATCCTGATTTTTAAAACTGATCCCATTCGGGTCCAAAACGAACTAAATATTGACAAATATGATCTTTTTAAGCTTTAATATATTATATGAACTATAATCTATGATTATCACAATTTTATTGTTTAAGAGTTTAGAGCGTAGGATTGCTGAATCTAAATTTATTAGAATTTGTTATAGACTTGCTAACTTTAGGGTTTTCAGTTAACTTCCGATTCTAGGATTTAAACATAAAACTTAGCATAAAATCTAAGGGTTTACACTACATCTACATACATCATATATCAATTAATTTATAATATTATAAATAGCGGATTTTAATGATATGATTTTTATAACACGCGCAAAATTTACATTGGTGAGTTTAATTTTATAAAATACTACTATCAATATATAAAGTATGCATCATATTTCAATTAATTTCTATTAATAATATTTACATATATATGATTTAAATTTTAATAATCAACCTCAATAAATGTTATTTATATTTATCTTTAATAAATTAAAAAAAAAATCTGAAATCTAATAAATTGGCTAGAAAATTAAGCGCGAAAATTCATGCGAGATTAGAAATCGGATTGGGCGAGTAGGGGATAATGTTGTGAGGCTAACTTTGTTTCACTAACAAGGATGATGAGGCGAAATTTACCTCATGAAATAAGGATAATGAGGCAAATTTTTCCTCATTATACACACGAAGCCAATTTCCTCTCATAGTTTACTTGATGCAAATTTCGCCTCATCTTACCTCTATATATTTCTTGTCCTTTGCTCTCTATTTGATTTTTTTCCCCTTCTGATTACAATCTCATAATATTTCTCTCCTTCTCTTCATTTTTCTCTTCGAATATTTGTAATTTTTTTCTTTCATTCAGATCATTTAATTTTTATATCTGATCCTTTTAAACTACTATTTTTATGTATTAATTTTATAGGTTTGAATAAGTTTGTTACCACAAATTCAACAACATCAGAATCATAGTAATATTTTGTTATTATTATAGTATGATTTTTTTTGTTTTTCTTTTTTCTTTTTTCTAAATTTGAGTTTCCATAATATTTCTTGAGTAAGTAATAAATTTTATTTAATGTTTCAAGTACATGAAGATTTGAAATGTGTAATATTTGCACAAATTTAAACATATTTGTGATAATATAATCTTCACTAATTATAAAATTTAAGTAAATGTTTTTGATTAATTATGATTATTAACATAATATTTCTAATAAAATACTAATATTTATAATTAATATTAACAATATTTGTAATAAAAATTATCTATAAAATTTAAATCACTTATGTAAATTCATCAAATTTTAAACAATCACATATATAGAGTATTAAATTCAACTACACCATCAAATTAAATTATGCAATTTTTATATTTTTTTTAAAGGGAAGAGGCAAAATTGGCCTTATGTGTTAATACATGAGACGAACACAAAAGGCCAAATTTGCCTCATTTTTTCTATGAGGCAATTTTCGCCTCATAAAATTTATGAGACGAATTTCACCTTATTTCTATAATAAGACGGAGTTTTATTTTAGAAAATTCAAGGTGAAATTTTTGCCTTTGTAGATCTATTGTGGCGAAATTTAAACCTACCGAGATGAGAAAAATTGCCTCATTATGCAGATTTTTACTAGTGATAGTTAATGGAGAGATAAAAATTTGTCGTCCGCAACTTGTTGTTCCTTTTGTGTCACCATGAATAAAAATTTGATACAATTTATAAAATGGTTTCTTTTTTTTAGAGATTTTTTTTTTTTTTTAATTTATTTGACGTATGTCAAATGTTTATTACAAAAGTTTTTTCTTACTGAAGGCTATAGAAAGTTAAGAAAAGTTTGATTTGGGATTAAAATTGACTTTATAAATTAAATTCTAGTACTAAATTGAATTTTAATATAATGTTTAACTTTTAAATTTGACATTTTTTTCTTAATAGTACCGCTATTATTTCTTATAATTAATATTATGAGAACATTTAGTTTTGCATGATTTACCCAAAATAGCATAGTGTGGAAGAGATGGTGGATACTCAACATCTCGTTCGACGGATTATGGACTTTAGCCAATGGGTCTGTTTGGATTGTTTGTTTTTAATTTGTATCTGTATCAAAATGATATATAAATATGTCCGATTTATATCTATATTTGATCTATTTGATATTTTTATGAGAATTATAAAATTTTTTTATTTTTATTTATTTCTTGATAAATAATTTATTAGAAAAAAAATTGAAAAAAATATTTGTATCTGTAAAAAAAAAATTAGCCAAACCAACCCATATGATTAACCTAGCTTGCCGGTGTAAATTGGGTCTCTATTGTCATTTTTATATTTTGACACATAGATTAAATTGTGCCTAGTTTTTTAAATAATTATCGTTTATAATTTATGAATATAGTTACCGGTTAAAATATCGGCCACAAATAACAAATGTTCCGTAAGGAGGGAAAAAAAAAAAAGACCTTTCATTAACATGATCGTCAACTTAAACATGAGTCCAGGACATAGTCCAAACTGATAGAGATACATAAACATGTCTGACGAGTGGTGCTGTGTTGGGATGATACAACCCATCTGGCTTATTTAATATAAGTTCAAGCAAAATACTAATACAATCCCTAGAGAAAAGTTATAGTGTGTTTCATTTTATTTATGTCAGGATATAGTGCTTCTTATCATTTAATATATCATCGATGATATGTAAGACACAACTTGTATGCGGTGACTAACGTCGTCTTGCAGCGGTTTCCCTTTGACAGTTGAAGAAGACAGCAGCAACAGGAAGACCAAGATCATTGTCGTCTGCAAACTTCCTAGTGTTGAAATAATCTCTTGAAGATGGAGACGACACCATTTGCCTGCGTTTTTGCTTGAACAGAAGGAACACAAACCTGTGAATACCTATGACTGGCTTTGGCATTTCATAGCTCACTAGCTCCCTTCCTGTGTTCAAAGCAACCTCGTAAAAATTGCAAGTATAAAAGTTTGAGTTCATATATGAGTTTATTTTTTATTTTTTCCAATTTCAATAAAAATTTTACATCATGATTAATAATTTAATGTACCATTATTATATGTATTCATAGTTGATATATTTCAATAAATGAAGTTTATGCACTTTTTGAAATAGAAAGAATTAAGTTCCCGACATTGTTAATTATAATTATTATAATAATAGTTATCACTTCTACTATTCTACAATCCACCATAGCAGTCATAATTATAATATCACGCGAGCTCGATCACTGTGTGAAGTTTTTTCTTGTCACTGTGTATTTTTTGAGACTTGAGATAGAAAATAAATACTTACCAAATGTGGAATCTGTTGTGCCAGGTATATCGGTCACTATCCTGAAAATTTGAGTAATAGTATATCCATGACTAAAACAAGAATTCGGCATATATATCTAGATTTTACTTTAAGAGGAACTTAAAATGGGATTTGTAAAATTTATAGAAAAGAAATGAAATCATATGACTTAGTCTTTTGCATGTCCAATTTTACGTTGAAACAGATTGTTGGACGATTTCCTTATTCATACCAATGTAAATGCTCCCTCAGATATGGGTCACTGGGGCCAGGAACATCCGGATCTGTCATAACCTGGAAAAAAAAAAAAAAAAAAAAATTTGTTCCACAAAAATAAAATAAAATCGAATAAAAAAAATCATGGGTTTGGTTTTTGAAGTTTTTTTATAGAGAATTGAAAAGGGGGTTATGTTGGCTACCAAAAATATATATTATTGTGGAAGTAATAATAATAATAAATTATAATATTGCGAGAAGAGAAATATGTATATGTACCAGAGTAAAAAAAGACCTCATGTCATCACCATGAACTTCGACCTTCGGTTTTGCGGTTACGGTTGAAGGAAACAGTTCATGACCATTATAAACATTCTTGTTGTTGTAACTAACCATCATCTTAACACTCGAAGTAAAGTTATCAACCACATCACCAATCACTCGGCCGACCACAAGTGGATCCGATAATTTTGCCATTGCACACACTAGCTACCGAGGATTGATGTTGTCTTGTATTTATGGAAGGGTCTGTCGAAGTTGGGCTAGGATGTTTCTCTATTTATAGTGTTGAGAAAGAGCAACTTCTTTCTATTTATTTGTTTTTTTTTTTTTTACTTTTATTTTTTATTTTCTTTTTAATTTCACTTTCAAGCATATGTGCTCCGTTAGAAAAGTTCAGAAAGCGGGACTTTTTTTCCTTTATCATTAAGGACATAAGTACATATTAGATAATATTATTTTATGAAATAAAGTACAATCGTTGTCAGAACAATAAAAAAATAATAATATAAATAAATAAGAAAGTGTATTATTTTCTGAAGACAATCACTTTCTATGGTCTCCTGTTACCATCTCGGGCGGTCCTTTTTTTTTTTTTTCGTGACTTCTCCATTAAAGCATCTTTTAAGCGAATGATGTTGGCATCAGGTTTCAAAAACATTGTGTTCGGTGTTGAAAAGGTTAGAGAATATAAGTATGGGAAGGGAAAGGCTATTACACAGGATCTCATTGCAATGAGCAATTGTAATTATTATATAATAGTCTTTCTTAAAAGGCATCGGCATCATCCTCTTATGTTATTTTTCCTGAGATCTATCTACTATGAGGAATGAAAAACAGAAAATAAGGGGACTATCATTTAGAATAAATAACAAGTATGATTTGGAATAACTTAGTATAAGAACTATTTAATTATTTATTTCATATTATTATGATGCAGATATGATAATAAAATAAAAGTACAAATATATAATTTTGTTTGACGACCATTACTATCACCACTACTAGTATCTTTAACCTATACTGGCATGTCCCATCACCATCTCATCCCACACTGCCAACTTTATCATGGCTTATCATCACTTCTTCCACCACCATGATTGCAACTCTATATTTCTACTATCATCAGAATTACCATATTCTCATCACAATCTTCATTATTGTACTATCACTATTGCTACTAGTACGCAATCACCGGTAACTCCTTTTACCATCACCACAGCCACTACTACCATCATTGAACCATTATCACCATCAATGCCATATATTGTTAGCGATAGTAGTGTAGTGATGTTCATGTAGTTATGGTAGATGTAATGTTGATGGAAGGGTGAGATAATAAAGCAGGTGGTAGTGAAATGATAGTGGCATGATGGTGATGATGGTAATGATTGTGTTAACATAGTGATGGGGGTGATAATGGTATTGGTGGGAAAGTACAAGTGTGATCGTAATGGTTGCAAATGTATAATGGATGTGGTGCAATAGTGATATAGCAGTACTGATGGTGTAAGGATAGTGGTGGTGGTGACAACATTGGCAATAGTTGTTGTAAAGTAGTGGTATGGGAGTAAAAGATTAGTAGTGGTTGGTAAGGATGTGATGGGGATGGAGATGGTGTCATGGCAATTGTAATAATAGCAATGTTCTAATGGTAGTAGTACATACGTATTAGAGTTCTTGGTTGTAGTGCAAAGTTTATAGCAATGGTAGTGGTAAGAGTAGAAGACATATTGATGGGAGGTTCATAACAATGATGATAATGTGATGCTGATGGTGTTATGATTGTAACAGTAGCAATGACCAAGAGAGGGTCCGGGGGGGGGGGGGGGGGGGGGTTGTGTGTGCTGACGGGGGGCTTCAGCTGGCCTAGACCCAAGAAAACTTAATTTTTTGAATTTTTTTAAAAGAAAAAATATATTTTATGTATATTGAAAAGAGCAAGCCAAAACATAATAATAAGTATGGTATGGTGATTATGTATTTACTTTTACATTTGTAAGGTCATGAGTTCAAATCCCATGTGTTACATTTTTTACCTTTTCAACATACATTTATTACACTGACCACTTCCTCTTTCTCTAATTCTCATTTTAACCTTTTTCTTTTATAATAACTAATAGCATTAAATTCTATTATCATAAAATTATATCTAACTTAATAAACTCTTGTGAATAATTAGTTTTTATTTAAAGTATACCACAAATAATTATTATATTATCTATATTATAATTGAGTTTTATTGTACATTAAATACATAATTTGGTTCAGTAAACTTTTTCTTCTACATTTATTGTTATTGAAATGTAACCTTTATCTACTGTCCTATCTGAATATATTTTTTGATCTATTTATACTAAAAGCAACCATATTGCATATTAATTATATAATTTGATTTAGTAACTTTTTTCTATAATTATTGTTAAGAAAATGAACATGAATTATTAAACAGATATCATATATGGATATATTTTATAATTTATTTTTGTTAAAAGAAAAACGTAGAAATATTGCTCTATTTTTTTATTAATACTTAATTTTCAAGTGACATGTATACATGCTTTTATAAAATGTAGTAAATACTCTTAATTCTTGTTTGGATTATTTTCTTAATGAAGTTTTAGAAATATACCATAATAAAATCATTAATTAAATTCCCATCAATTTATAAGATGTAATATAATTATAATAAAGAGAGAATATAACTAAATAATTTTAAGATTAACTTAACTAAAGCCCTTTTCCCACCAAAACCATATAATCATATGTCCGTCCTTGGCAGTGATGGTAGTGTCACACCCCGAAAGTACCCTAAATATGGTAGTCCGCCACACATAATATCAAAGCTGATGAATGACAACCTTAGTCACGCAAGAACTTTGATATTATGTGCAAGGCGTGCTTCCAAAATAGTAAGAGATTTAAAGGGGTATTACGTTTAAGTAGATAATAAAAGCATGCAAGAATTTATAAAGATAATCATGTAATAATCATTAAGTTCAAAATTCTTACAACTTCTTAGAGGCATCCCCCCGTTCTTAAAGTCTTGCTATTCTAAGTCAACTTAAAAACATACAAAAATATATCAAAAGCCTACTATAAAGATTTTCTTAGAAGTCTACACCCAAAAGCTAAATATGCAAACTTTTTCCAAAAATTCCTAGTAACTTTGGCTCGTACTTGACAAAAGGGGCTCCTTGGTACCAATCACAAGTAATTAAACTGTAACAAAAAGTTATAAGTGTATAAACAAAACTAGCTTAGTGAGATAACTTCCTTCTTCAAAACATTTCCATAAAACATACAAATATTTTGGACAATCATATTTATATGCAACAATTACATAAGAAATCAAAATACACATGATTATTCGGAAATCATGTGTAGCATGGATTTTGTGCCCTCTATGTCGGGGGTTGGGTGGTTACCAGCCCATTTGACCATCAATATTTGCAGACTTACCGACTCCTACTTACCCATGTAGACTTTCTGGCTACTACTAGCCACCACTACAACTCCTCGTTTCCCCACACGAAAATGGTAGCGAAAAATAAATGTGACTCAAAATATGTCATGCATGAATCGTTTTTAATATTGATTTATCCAATTATTGTTAATTTCAAGTTAAAGGTGACAAAAACAATATTCATCATACTATTGCAAGAGAACATAGTTATTCATCAAACCTTCTTCTGATATACTTAGCTTCTTATTTAACAACCACTTCATTCGATATGCATCTAATTCACACACAATATTTATTCTTTCATCTTTCCTAAATCTCTAGTGCTACTACTCACAAGTACATTCACGGAAATGTAATTAGTAAGGGATTAACTCACTCCATGGAAATCGCTCCTAGTCGAAATAATCTTCTAGGAAAGTGAAATCGGTTCCTTCTTCACCTAAACAAGATGAAATACCCAAAATGAGCTTTTCATAGAATTTCTACTTTAAAGATTCTAAGTCTGTCTTCTAATTGCGGTAAAAATCGGATTTGTAGAAATTTCAACTTAAAATAGTCATAACTTGCTCATTTTAACTCGAAATTTCGCATATTATATGTTGTTTTCTACTTACTCGAAAAGATCTGTCCATTTCTAAGGTTGTTTTCATTATAAAAAGTGATTTGGGTCTCGATAAGCTAAATACAGATTTACCATGAAAATTCCATCCTTTAAAAACAACATTTTCTAATCCTTCCTTTACTCAAAGCTTGTTAAGAAAAACTTAAATATGTATATGTTTGAAAAGAATTCCTTTGGTACATAAATAGACTCATAATTTATGCATGATGCTATAGGTGTTGTCTTGTTTAATTAATTTCCATAAAACAACCTTTCCTAGGTTTTGAAAAATTGGATTTGTTAAACTTTTCCTTATGTGGTTGAAATAATTATAATTCTTGGGTGATCATAATTTAGTCTTCTATATTTTTATTCTTTAGTTTATCAAAAGTGACTTGAAATAAAGTTTGGTTTTTTTAAGTTATCTACCAATTTATTTTTAAGAATTGAAAAAACAAAGTTTCAAAATTTTTCTTTAGTAGTACCTAATGAGTTTATTCTTTGAAAATTTACTTTCTTAGATTGTTGACAAATTTTATTTCTCTAAGTGGGTTTCTTAAGACTTGTAATTTGATTTTTACCTTAACTTGAAAACTTGCTTGGCTCTTAATTTAGAAAGGTAATAAAAATAGTATCAAGTTATCATCTATATATCAAGATTTCCATGTTGTCATTTGAAACGAAAGTATTTTAGACTTTGAAGAAATTTATTTACCAATAGTTTGAAATTTCATGATGGGCTTATATAAAATTTTGAAAGAATTTGTTAAAAACATCCGTCTAAGTCTTGATAAAAAATATTTGTTAAGTGATAAAATTTTAAGAGTTTAGTCTTTCATAAAAAGATCTCTTTTTTTTTTTTTTTATTTGGACAACAATACATTAACCATGAATGAAGATGATTGTGTAGTTTATAAAAAGGTAAACAAATATGACAAGATAAGATAATAAGGAATATGAGAAACAAATAAACATAATATTAATAATTATCAAGTATTGGGAGACTTAGCTTCTTCAAGACTTCCCAAGACTAAGAATAGACTGGCCAAAGAAAAGAAAATTGTTTTGACTTGACAAGGACAAGTCTAAGACTAGAAAAACTAGTCTTAAAATAACATGAAATAGTAAATAAATTACAAAGCATAAAAATAAATAAATAATAAGTAAGCTTATATGCTGTAAAGAATATGTATAGATACATAAATATATTTAGTTAGATATAAATTAGCAAAATAGTAAAAATATAATAATAAAGCATAATATATGAGCATTGAACAAAACGTGAACATAATGTTGCTTTCCTAATCTCCATGGGTTTTTAGAAAACATACACTATGTTCATGCTAAGTTGCATGAACATAAAAATAGCCACACCATATCATAAAGTTTAGGTATGAACAAGAATGAAGTATGAACATATTATTTCCTTTCTAACCTCCATGGGTTTAGAAAACACACACTATGTTCATACTAAGCAAATAAAACATAATGAAAGCTTAATGGAGTATTACCATAAAAGAAGAAGAAAGTAGAGAGAACTTTGAGAGACCTTTTGGAGAGAATTTGGGATAGTTTTAGTAGTATAAGAAATGTGTGAAGGAAATGAAAGAAATGGGTGATATTTATAGGAAAAAGTGGAGGATAATTTGTGTTAATTAAATAAGTAAAAATTAAAACAATTATGAGTGAAAGAGGGAAGGGCCGGTGCCACTTAGAGAGAGAGAAGGAGAGATTTTTTAATTTTTTCTTTTACTTTTGTTAATGAAAAGTAAGATGTAAGAGATGTGGAGTTGTATTGGAAATGAAAATTGTAAGAAAATAGGTGTATATGTTGTAAGGAAAAGTAGAGATAGATGAATAGTAGAGAATAGTAATGAATAGTAAACAAGACAATTAAACTACCGGTAGTAATAAAAATGCGTGTAAATAGGCTATATCTGATATTTTTAGTTATAAAAAAATTCTAAAACCTTTATATTATGAATTCTCATATAATTACGAGTCTAATGGTATTATCGGGATATTTTTAACATTCCGTGAATACGGACTCAAATTTTGAAAATTGATCCCGTTTGCATACGAAACGAACTTAATTTTCTCGAATATGATCTTTTTATGTTCCACTATATTAATATTGACCATAATCCATGATTATCTTGATTTTATTATCCTAGGGTTAAAAGCGCGGGATTGCCAGGTCTAAACACATTGTTTTGACTTATATGGCTATTAGGGTTTTTATTTGATTTCCGATTGATGAAGGTTAATAAAACTATTGAAAAAATCTAAGGGCTTACAGGTGATGTAGACAATATAAGGAACTTTTTGTAATATAAATTTAGAGGTTTTTATTTGATTTCCGATTGATGAAGGTTAATAAAACTATTGAAAAAATCTAAGGGCTTACAAGTGATGTAGACAATATAAGGAACTTTTTGTAATATAAATTTAGAGGCTATGATCATAGTTATCAATATCACGAGTCAAATACACAATGATACGAGTTTATGATTTTATGTGTACTTTCTTAGTTAAAATGGATACAAAAATATTTAGGTGTAAACTTTAGGTAAAAATATGATTTTTAGTGTACGATTCTATATATTTACAATTTACCATTTTTACACAACTTTACATATTTTATAGTATTTATACATTCTAATGAATAATAGAATCACGTTTTTGACAACTATGGCCATGATATTAGTATGATGGTGGTAGTAGTGTATGTTTGACGTCCATAAATGTGATGGTGGTAATTGTGCAAGGAAAGTTTATAGGATGGTGGTGAGGTAATGGTGAAAGTTATAACCACATAGAACTCCACCTATCAAGGTATTTTTGACTCTAGTATAACATGTCATATAGTTTTATCCTTAGTGCTAGTTGTTTCCTAAGAGTTCATCCATCCTAGAAGTGCCCACCTCGAGTACGCTTAACTTTATAATTCTAATGAACTTTAGCTTATTAGAAAAAAAAGGTTCCTTAATGATTAGAGTTCCATCATCTTATATTTAAGGGATATCATAGTCTCTCGTACTTATATAATCGGTAATCTTATTGATTTTGTTACATGAGTTCAATTGAACATTAATTGCGAGGAACTCTAAAGTTTCTCCCACATAGATTTAAGAGGTGCCCATATTATGTTGCATAGTACTTAGACTCTCTACTTCTAAGTGATTTAATGCTTTGATACCACTTATGGTGATCAAAAACTTCATCCATCATGATATTATTCACTTTGGTGTAATACGCTACACTGTTTTGTCCTTGATGCCAATTGCTTCTTTGGTCTTCACTTATCTTTGGAATGTTCTATCCTAAGTGTGTTTAACTTTAGAGTTTAGATGAACTTCAAGTCATTACATCAAAAGGTAGCTAAATGATTAGAATTCTACAACTTCATGCTTAAAGGATATCACTTTCTTCCCCAATAAGATAATCAACCTCCTCATTTATTTTGTTACATAGGTTTAGGTTCACATCAAGTAGCAAAGTCTCTAGAGGTGCTCCCATTCTATTGCACTCTATCCTGTATAGCACTCAAAACCCTACTTTTAGTTAGTTTAATGCTTTCATACCACCTATAACTATGGATGTTCATGGATCAGTTAATCATGTGGTGCTATTTTTGAAACCTAACCATAAATATCAGTTTTTTAATATTTCGATCATTAATTGGTCCATTATAAACAGCTAAATGCCTTAAAGGTTAATCGTTTTTTTTTTCATCTATTTTTTTTGGTTTTCAGTTTTTTACTATTTAATGTAATGATTTCAACAAATCAAATTGATAGTTTCAATAAATCTTATTTTTTAGTCTTTATCATAGAGTTTTTCTTTAGATTATTATACATATTACAAATGCTAAAAAAAAAAAAAAGAGAGAAAAACTAAATTAAGGAAAATGGGAAAAACAAGCATTTTGATATATCATCATTAACAAAATCAAACCAAATCAATTACCACATTAAGTCCTGTCAAACATAGGACAATAGTAATTTAACGAAATCTAAGAAACATTAACATATGTAAATTATATGTGTGTGTAAATTATATATATATTTATAAATATTGAAACGGTTAACCGTTAACCATCGATTTTTTATGGTGACAAACCGAAATCAAAATAAAAAACTGGAAAAATAAAAACCATAATACTAAACCAAAACCAATGAACCAATTAACTATATTTTTTCTATTGGTTTTTCGGTTTCAGTTCTGTTTTTTAGTTTTATTGGTTTTTTTTCCATACTCCCACATATAATGACTCGAAATTTCACTTATTTAAGGTATTGTCCACTTTAGCATAATATTTTACATGGTTTTTCCCTTGGTGCCACCTACTTCTCATATGTTCATCCATCTTAAGAGTGTCCAACCATAAGTATGCTTAACTTTAGAGTTCTAACTCACTCCAAGTTATTATACTAAAAGGCAACTTGATAATTATAATTCCACCACTTTATATTTTCCATATTACCATATAACTACACATTTCTAAATAATGGTACTGTATATTTGCTTAATAATTTAATCCATAATAGTAGGATGATGTGCTTTAGGTTTTTGTAATGATGCATCTTATAAGTATGAAACAATCTAAAAACGAGTAATTAATGTGGAAATAGAGATTAACACCAACGAATGGTATGATTGCATAAAGTTGATGTATTTTTGAAATTAACAAGTAATAAGTCAAGTCCATTCTTATTTTTGTTATTTGTAGAAAGTCTGTTAGCATGTCTTATTTGTCAAGTTGAAGAACAAGGGACATTATAAGGATTTGCAATCTCTGAATAATACAAGTTCTGGAGTTAAAAACCTTAGAAAATATTTCAAGTTGAGGGCATTTTTTTTTAATTACTCGTAATCCTTTCAACTGAATGATAACCTATATATTTATTTGATAAACCTAGTTTGTACCCTTTTAAGTTGACAAATGTGTCTCTTGGTTCTTTCCTTATACAATTGAAAGGAAGCATCATGCCTTTTTTTTTTTTTTCTCTTTCGTAATTTTTTTAGCAACGCCCCTCCCTCTCATCCCTTATTCTTTGTTTCTCTCCTAGTGGTTTTTACAGGCGATTCCTAATCCTAAGTTAAGTCTATCATCCAAAGTCTAATTTTCTTATGGGATTGTTGAGGATAACTATCTAACAATAGTGTAGTTACTTTGTATGGTAATTTTATAAGCTATTCAAAGACAATTATTGAAACATAAGTATAGATACCTATGTGTTTCTAAAAACTTAAATTGGAGAATACACACAAATGTTTGTTCAAAAGAAACATAAATTGAAAATGTTTGAAGTATAAGGTGCAGTATTCCTTTCATATCAAGGCGTTAGTGTGTTTAAGGTGTGGTTTAGTCCTTTACTTCTTATCGATGAAAATTGGGGTGTTAGCATTGTTAAAGAACAAGGATTTTATTAAAATTAAACCACTAGATGGAAGCATAAGAGTAGTATAGATTTGTATATTGAATGAAGGAAGATTGATGAGTTTATTATGTTCTTTCATAGCATTCTTTGTTACCATGGAACTTGTTTAGAAATACTTAAGATTTGTGAAGGAAGAATGTTATATGATTGATAATTAGGGCTTTGTTTAATGCAATAACTCATTTTAAAAAGTCATTTTTGAAGTTGTATAGAAGATCATAAGAGAGAATTGAACTGTAAATCATGCTTCTTTATTGGTCAATTAAGGTCCTCTAAGAAGAAGAGGATACCTTTTTATAAGTGTTGGTATAAGAAAGGTCAATCCATTGACATACACAAATGATCAAACACTTGCATAGGCATTAATTAATCAGCATTTCCTATTGGTTGACTAACTAGTTTTAAAATCATGTCAATTGACCACTTAAGACATATAATTTACTAACCTATCATATATACCCCATTTGATCATACAAAATTTATAACTCAACTAAGTTAACCTTAGGGAACCCCTTTTAAAATATTTTAATCCCTAAGCAACCTATTCAAGTGTGAAGTCAACAATAAATTTAGGAATATAAAATTTGACTAAAAATAGATATTTGAATTATTATTCCTTTATTTCATTTAAGGAATGAGTTGTCTCTCCAAACTCTTGAACTTTTATGAGTGCCATATGCTTGTAGCATAAGTGAATGTTTGCATGTGCATATAAGAATGGAAGTTAAAATTAATATAAAAATATTGAAATTAAATAATTGAATGTTGGATGTACTTACACCAATGTCAAGAAGACTAAGAGTGCGGGTTAATGGAAATGGAAGTCGTGGGCTAGTAACTATATCATCTCACTGGGATAATAACTTATAGAAACACAATAAATTCCATGTGCCCAATTGCCATATATGGTAAATGGGTTATGAGATAATTTAGTACTTATTATGAGTTGCTCTTCTAAAGGAAAATGGTAATTGAGTTGCAAGGGTGGAGTGACATGTCATTGCAGGAATTATGGATTAATAATGTAGATGGTTGATAATAGCAGTGAACTGATAAAAAGATAACTTTCAAGGTTATAAGCTTGTATATATTGTTACTAAGTAGTATAGGATACTGTAAGGCTTGGATACAAAGAATGTGTGTATACTACATACCTAAATGAGAATGAAAGAATTGATGTTGCATTGGTTGTTTTTATTGTTTATTTGTTTTCTAGCTTGTTATGCTCACGTGGTTATGGTAGCTATCGTAGTGAGCTTCTCACATATTCTTTTATAGGACAATGTTTTCCAAGTACTATGTTTTAGTTAAGTAGGTTTTGTTATGATGATATGGGATTTAACTATATTAAGGGAATGGAACTAGCAATGGTCTTGCAAGTACTTTGATGATTAGTAATAGGTTTTGTTACCATATGTTATCTATTAGATGATACGTTATTCGCAATTGCTGTGGAGGCAATATCATGCATTATTGATGCAACTCATTTAGAGTAATGTGGTATATGTTTTTATTGTGGATATTATAAGGTGTTTTGAATCTTTACATATTTCATTGCAATGTTAGTATGTAGTCAAGTTGTCATGCCTTGCCTTTATGGCATGCAATAGTCTTAGGTTAAAATAAGATATCATAGATGAAGCTCCCGAAGTGCTTGAAGAAAAGTTAGATACTTATCAAGAGTCATTTATTTAAGAAATGAACTTCATAAGTTAGAAAGCTAAACAATATCTGTCATGCTCCGAGGGGACCCTAATAGTAGTAAACAAGATACACTTGAATACTATTACTAGGTCACCTTCTAAGAATGACATATTTTCAATAAACAAGATCTTTTAGTTGCTTGATAAGAATGACAAATATATATAAGAACTAAAATTAGTAAATAATTATCATCCAAAGTAGTGATTATCATAATAACAATATTACAGGACCATACTTTTATAGAAATCTCCAATACATAACTAAAGTTTCTATACTAAATACTTGTTAATAGAAATTAGAAATAAACATCCTAACCGAACTACTCTATAAACTTCTAGCTTCTAAATTTTGGGGCCATGGCTACTAGAAGTAATGAGCCAGGTCCAATGTAAACTTGAAAGAACTATTGGAGTGTGAGCTAAACCATAGGCTCAGTGAATTACCAAAACTTACCACATATCAAACAAGTTTATTAACAATCATATTAAATGCATCATTCAAGCACATGTACAAATATAAGCTTGGATAATGGGAATCCAAAGCAGGATTGAAGATTTACGCTCTCTCATCGGGGTTAAGGATGACAAATCTATGGCCTACTTACCCAATGGATACTAAGTAAATAGAAGTAACTGCAATATTTACTTTAGTTTTCTCTTTTTATTTATTGTATCTTTTCTATTCACCTTCTGTTTACTGTTTAGAATCTCCATAAAGTGTTAGTCATTTCAAGCAATATCATAAGCGGTATCCTTTATTAACCATTTAGTTTCTATAGTACTAACAGAACAACGGTAACCTTGGTATGACTAATAGCTCTGGCTTATACATATCAAGCGTTATCAGAGATCCGAAATACTAACACGAGTGGGCTGCCACGTCTTTATGCTATGCAATTTATGTAAATCGTTGCAATGCATGTCCATTTTATTTATGGACCTGATAGCTATTATCAGATTTAAGGTGATCAATCATTAATCAGACAATCAACATGTTATACAAGTAATTTAATCATACAAATTTATTTTTTTTAGAGTGGTTGGCAATCAATTTTCCACACAACAAACAATTCAATAAATCCATACAACACTTTCAAGTTATTATTTTTATTAAAGGTTTGCTAAACTACAAAACAATACAATGTATAAGACTGAATTACTCACCTGCTATATTGACTAATCATAATAATCATCAGAAAAAACCTCACAAGTACCAAAGTCCTATTGAGATGATTAATATATTCATCAATATTGCATAAACTATATGATTAAACTCCTATGAATGTGTAAGTGTCTTATATTGATGTCGGTCTTCGTTCTATTACTATATTGGTCATTTAATGGTTCTATGATAATCAAGCGTTATTTAATATTTATTTTCATTTTGCTTTTCTTGATCTTGTTTGATACTTATATGTATTCATCGAGTATTCGAAAAGTTGATATTTAGTCAGCGTATTTTCATAGTCATTATTATTGTTATTTTTGTATTGTTCCTTATTTGACTCATTATAGCAACTCGTATTTATTCATTATTGTTTAAAGTTATCGGTTTTCATTTGATTTACTAGATATAATTTTCTTCTAATGTAAAGATATCACTTTATTAAAAAATTTAGCTTATTTAAATTTCCATTGTTATATGTACGTCTATATGTATGTAAATCAATAAATACTTGATAATTACATAATTCTAATTTTTCTTGTAAAATATACTAAGTTCATCTATAATGATAATAAAATTAGTAATATAATATTTACAAAAATTAAAATTAATTTCAGAAATATTAGTAATATTATCTTTGTGTTGTTATGCTGCTATTATACTACTATTACTACTACTCTACTAATAATAATAACTAATAATTAATAACAATATAATTATGATATTGGTAATACTCATAATATAACTAATATTAATGGTAATTCAAAAAATATGCATATTAAAGTTAATACTAGTAGTAATATTAATACTTTTTAATGATATCAAAATAATCTTAAGCTTAACTTTTGGTTTTAAATATTAATTTTAAGTATAGTATTATCTTAAAAAAATAATTCTAGTAATATTATTAATCTAAATACTTTTAATATTAATGGTAATGGTCATAATAATAATAATAATATTATTATTATTATTATTAATAACTATAATTGTATATCACGAACTTTAATAAATTAGTGATAATAGTTGTATATTAGTAGTAAACTTTCATGATATTAATAATATCAATAATACATAATAACTATATCAATATTTACAAATAATATCATAGTATTAATATTACTTAAATACCATATATTTAATAATATTGCAAATTTTGGTCTTAAACTCAATATTCAACAATTACAATTACTATATTACTAATAATAATAACATTCCTAATAATAATATATAATAAATAAATAAATAAAATAATAATAACATTAATAATATCAACAATAATAATTATTATTATAATATTATTTTTTTAAATAAATTAGTTATAATTTTTTTTTTTATAAAATGTTGCCAAGAGGTACACCGGGTAGAACACGCCCGTGTTCCTTCTATGCTCATTTGGGGAAGACACTGATCATCGTCTTCCCCGATGAGATCCACCAATTTTTTTCCACTTTTCACGTGTATGAAGCCTCCTAATAACTCTTATATGCTTATACATTATTGTTTTACACATATATCAACTCTAAACATCAAATCTCGTCCTTAATCCATGATTTTTGAAATCAACAAGTATAGCTTAAGGTTTGTGAAATTTACCTTGTTGAACTTGTTCGATGTAATTCAAAGCTTGTTTTGGGTTGGATAATGATCCTATGAGCATCATGAGTCAGTTTAAAACATTGTTTTAGCAAAACTAACTAAAAATGAATCTAACTTACCTTGGTTTGCTTAAGTCCGAACTTGAGTTGTACTTTAATGGAGGAAGAGTTTGGATTCGTGTTTGCTATGTTTGGAGAGTGATTCTGGGTTTGTTAGGAGTGGTTTAGCTATGTAATAACTTCTTTTGTTGGTTTATTCATTATGTTGTATATATGGAAAAAAGAAGAAGGATGATAATGGCAATGGTTTTGTGATGAATCCATCCTGAAATTTCTTCTTCGTGTGTGTGTGTTGTGTACTGTTTTGATGCATTAATTGTGTGTGAGTGTGCTGGCTATTTCTCATTGGTCATTGTGTGTAAATTATTGACTATATGAGTCAATTATTTGATCAAATTGAAGTGTATTTCAACTTGCATAAACAAGAAATTCCCAGCCGTAAATTGAAGATTTGCAACCGTTTATACACATAAATTAAGGAGAAAAATATTATACTAATAATTAGTTGATAATTATCTAGATTTTAGGGTAGTTTATTAAGCTAATCGGGTATAAATATAACGTTTATTTGAGAGTTTTTGTCTAAAAGTATTTTTATAAAATTCTACAAAATTTTTAGAGTTTTGGTTCCCGTGATTAGGGTTTTAATAGCTTAATAGGTCAATTTTTGTTTCAAGCTCACATAGCTTAAAAATACTCTAACTAGAACAATGGTGTGATCCAAACATTTATTTGAAGTTTAGATTATTAATTAAACATCTGTTTATATTCCTATTGTGTATTTATAACCCTAACGGTTTATCATTAGGTTATCGTTTCCTAATTATAAGCGCAATTGGTTATCTACTCACTGTCGCATTTAATATCTTAGCCAGATTATCTAGATATCTTAGGTTTTCGATACCTACTATGAAATCTTATTAGTAGTCTTTAATACTATCTAAGAACCTTTGTTTTAGGGTTTTAAAACTATATATAGTTCTAGTTTCAAGTCTTTTTTGCGTTCAATGGTAACCATTTATTTTCTATACTTGTATATTTTATCTATTCTATTTGTATGACAAATTTCGGGGTTTGAAAATTTGGGTTACTTTTAATTATATCATGAGTTATTAACTCAAGATACGAAATCTCATTTTTGGTATCAATTAAGGTCAAAGAAGTTTTATGCAGACCTTTATATCACAAACAAGCTAAATTCAGCTCATTGATTTATTCTTGGGTTTTTATTGAGTTCAAGGTTTACTAGCTAGTTCACATTTTCTATTTTAGTATCGTGTACTAATATGAAAATTTTCGAGGTTTACAATATGAAATGACAATATAGACTTACTAATATCTCTTTCAATTGAGAAAGAATTCAATTGTACTTACATACCATGTGGATGGTTCAATGGTTGGCAAGTGCCAGAAGTTTTAATTTATGCTAGTATTATCAAAATATGAGTCATGGTATTCTAAGAAATTATTACTGTGGCATATATAAATATAACTTATATTTACTTAGCACTCATCAATACACATAGCATATTAGTACTAATAAATCTTTTTTCCTATCAACATCCTTTGAATATATATATCCTTTTATCATTGCATAGTTTATTACTACTTTTTTTTTTTTTTTAAATATCTTGATCTTGTGCCTTTTAGATGAAACTTTGAAAGGGACGTCATGTCACACAAGCATTTTTGCTTAATGTTCACTTCCAGGCATCAGTTAAACCGTTGGAAATATTAAAGATTTGCAATGCCAAAAGTCCATGTTTCATCTTTGTATGACGAGGCCCATATTTCTATCCCTAGACCAAAAAGCCTCTACGGAAATCGGCTTTATGAAAAATTTGGATACACATTCACCATTTTCATTTTAACAGAGAAAGATAAAATTTTTGCTAAACTAAAGTAGATTTTTATCATAATAAATTTAGTCGGATATATTATTTTAGGAAATACGTTTGGTATGAGACTTTACATAGCCGTTCCACAACGCATTGTATTTGGTTAGTAAGAATAGATAGGAATAGAAATGTTATTCTGTCTTTATTATTATCATAGAATAGTTATTCATTTATTTATTTGTTTTATTGGTTATATTTTTATTTGATTTGCACAAAATTTTACCATATGGAATGTATATTCCATATAATGTGAAACATATTAAGAATCTCTATTCTTTTTTTTTTTTTTATTTACTAGATGAATTGTTATTTTTTATGATAAATATATTTATTTTTAAATGCCACAAATCATGAAATAAAAAATAACTTTTTTTCCTTATTTTATTCCATTCCTGTGAGGAGAAAAAGATTAGTATAGGCCAATATCTGTCTTTAATAATGGGAATAAATCAATAGAAATTAATCATTAGTATATGAAGAAGAGTAAAAAACCAATCATTTTACTTAATCGTGTCACACATAGTTCTTGTCCTTTTGGCTTTAAATGTTTTAATGAAGAACTCTTATGGAATTTTTTCTATATCTTACGATAATCATTTACACATTACTTCGTTATAAAGTATTTTAAGATGACAAGAAACATTATTTTGAAATGGTGTGACGCAACTTAAAAAAAAAAAGGAAAAAAAAAGAAAAAGAAAAAAAAAACCAAAGAAATAAATCCTGTGTTTTGGGAGTGGAGAGATATATATCATTAGTGAGGGAGATATCCAAAAGAGGCAAGTCTTACCTTTTTTTATCTCCAAACTAGTAGACAAGAGATAGAGGTGAGATTTACTATTAATTAGGATAAAGAGGCGAATATGGTACCTTCACAACATCAGCATCTATAGCTTCTGCCTGATGTGCTAAATTAGTATTGAATTTTCAAAGCATCTTATCCAGCAAGCGTACTGGGCCTTATCTTGTAATATAGCATGAGTCAAGTGTCGATCTACATAGATCTATTAACTACTAGACAGTTATCAACTAATACTAATATCTAAGCAATTGATCTTTTTAAAATGATTATATTAAGATTAAACTAAATTATCTAATTAAGTATACTATGAATGCAGTGAGCTTTTGAAGGGAGTGATTAGAAAATGTGGGAAGGAACAGAATTCACTTTAAACTATTGCCAATCAACTTGAAATCATGTTATAATGATAATTAGATTCATGGATATTCATAAGAAATTGTCAAGATTTAAAAACAGAGTTAAAAACCTTTTAAACCACAAAAATAATCCAATAGCTTCCGCTAAATAAATTATTCGTGGAATCAAAATTACAATTATAAACCTTCCGATTCTATAATTGACTAATACTTTGTATTAACATCCCATAATTCCTTAGTGAGAAATCAATATAAAATATTGCATTAGTATTCATGGACAATTTATAAATTAGATTAAACTCCGCCGCTTCCGCAATTGTAATTTAATCTCAATTTATGAATTCATATGAACCCTAATTTCCCTTCGAGTTATCAGAATTCCTATACACCAAAAATATGATGAATAATCAGAACTCAATATGAATATTCATGATTCTAACTATCTTATAACATGTTTCAAAGATCATTTTAGCATGTTTAAAGCATCAATTCCCACAAAAAGAATTTAGCTACTCATGGATGATGATTCAAAAATCAGATAAGAAATTGCAAATGATTTCATTATGATCAGAATATTCAAATATATGAATTGCATAAAAGAAAAAGATCAGATATCACCAATTCAAAATATCAAAGCTTCATTTGCAATTTCTTGAAAAACTTCAATATCTCTTCAAAATCTCTATGAAATGCTAATTCTAATCTATGTATTGTAGTGTATTTCAGAGCTGTTTGGATTTTTCTGAAAGTGAGGAGAAGACCCCTTATTTATAGGAGAAATTTCGTAACAACTCATTAAAGAAAAATGGCAGTTTCATTCAAAGTCGGCAGTTATGGATCATATGCCGGTGGCTTACAAGCGGCGTATCTTCAATTTCTCCTTTACGCAGGCAGTGCATTGGCAGCTTTCAACCTCGGTTACAAATGTAGGCTGCTTCTACGCCGGCGGTTTAGATGTAGATCTAGCCGGCGTATGTGATCAGAAATGAAAGGTTGGGCCAATTTATAATGAAAGCTGCCCCAAAGCCGGCGGCTTTGACACGGCCTAGACATTCCAAAAGATTTGACTCTTCAATTTCCTTCAAGCAAGTATTGTATTCATGTCGCTTCTGATTCTTGATGTACACAGCCTCAACGCGGCGGCTTAGGTGTTGGCTTAGAATGTAACTCCTTCAAAGCTGGTGATGTTTCAATTCTAGACTACCGACCTTCCATGTACGCTGGCCTGTTAAACTTCTACGCCGGCGGCTTTGAGGCGGCGTAAAGTTGGTTGAGTTAAAGGCTGACAAAGTTGGTAGTGTTGGCAGCGGCCTTGAGAGTAAGCCGTCTGAACGCCGGCGGCTTTGAATGCTGAAATGCCGGCGTATACTTCAATTTTTCCCATTTTCTCTTCAAAGTTTCTTATTTTGATTTCTTAGTCCAAATTAGTCCTGAAACATGAATTTTAATCAAAACAAATATCTATTCTAGCTCTTATGAATATAAACAAGTTGTATAAAATATGATCCTATCACCGCCTCAGCATCATAGACAACTTTGTGTACTTCATCAACTTAGGTCTAGCAACATTCGGTTCATAGCTACTAAGCTAGTCCATTGTTGGGATCTAGATTTGTTATTTTTATTCTGTCTAATGTTGTTATTTTAAGTGAGACTTATACGTTCTCTACATATTATACTATTTTTATAGTTTCATATTATTTTGTTTTTATTTGCTACAATAAGTAAATTCAAACATAAAATTAATATATATTATAATAAAATATTATATAATAGAAATTGATATTATTTAATATATATTCGTGAAAAAAGATTGGAACAATATTATGAAATAATGGAAGTTTTAAATAAATAATAAAATAGACTATATATTATTATTACATTAAATAAAAAAAAGAAAAAAAAAAGATATTACGTGTTACGTTTTTATCCTAGTTAGGTAAAGAGGCGAGCCACACCTCTAATTAGAATAAATATTTACCCTTTTGAGAGGCAAATCTAGCCTCTTTTGCCGTAATACATCAAAATAAGAGAGGCAATTGGCCAAAGGAGAGTTGCTCACCTTTTTCTTCTTTGTTTTTTCGGTGGTAAGAGTTGCTCACCTAGTAGGCCTACCAGGACGATTTTTTGGCGTATCCCTACTTGTATGTCTTGTCTTATTCGCTCAAAATGTTATAACATTTTTGTATATCTATTTTTCTATTGACCGATAACGATATATCTCTACTGACTCTTTCTATATTCTACAGCATCATTTACATGCTTTTTCATTATCGGTATTTTAATTTAACTGCAATATAACTTAAAAACGGTGTTTACATATATTTAGGTATGGATGGATATATCATATATATTGGAACTATTAAGGTATTATTCTGTATATAAATGAAATGTCGTTTGTAAGCTTTCCTTTAATATTCGAATTACTTATAAACCTTTTATTATGCATACCCACATAACATAACAATAAAACAGGTTCACAATCAATATCTTACAAGTTTTTTCACCCAGTACAGGGCAAAATGTTAACTGAAATATTTAGGTGGTCGTCGTAGTAATAATAGTAATAATTATAATAATAGGAACTAATGTCACAAACACTATCAGATTTTACATAAATATTTAATTAACTACCTAAACTTTAATTTAATCAATTTACTATTTAAATATGCTTTTGGCATCCAAAAACACTACGTCTCTTCACTCGATTAACTCTGTCTACATAGCTAGCATTAGTGACCTATAATGTGTCAACTAATGTCTGTGGCACAATGCATAATATGCCACATGGATAACACAAGCAAATTAAATATTTGGACATATAAGAGGGTAAATCAAAACCTGGTTAGCTCTGAAAATAGAGGAAACAGTATACATGAAGAAAATTGATAAGAAAAATCATTTAAAATCCTAAATCTCAAAATTGTTCATAAGCCTAAATCTCAAAAGGTTGAAACCTTAATTGATTGCAATAGACAATTAGACATTTTAAATTTCAGTTTCTTGCAACTTTGAATATTTTTGTTTCTCTTTGATTTTGTCGAGCAAATCAAAGTGAAAGTACCATGAAAATAAAATGAAGAAGAAGGAAACATCAAAGTTGATATTCAAAGAAAACAAAAATTTCTTTGATCGTAAAACCTAGTCAAATCACAATCATCAAAACCATAAAGTTAACTACAAAAAACTAAAAAGTACTCAATTCCAACACCTTTATTACACATTACGCTTCACTTTACAGGGGAATCCAATGATGTTTTGTTCCCAATAGTCCACACTCAATCCCACCTAAAAATCTAAATCTCCACTAAAGATGCAATCATACTCAAAACTCCACATTCTCCATGTTTCCTTCTTTATCAAACCAATCTCAACAAAAACTCTATTGTTTTCATATTCTCTCTTCAGATCTGAGTACCCATTTGACCAAAACCCCCTTTTCTCTCAGAATCATCTTTAGAGAGAGACAGCTTCAATTTTTTTTGAATCTTTACATGCCCATGTTGCATTGGACTACACAAAGAATGATGATGATTTGAGGTTAGAATCTGACCAAGTCATTGGCAATCTTGCAAACACCTCTGCGAGATGTTTGGAATAGCAACATAGACTCGTCATACAACGTTGAATCATTCCTTTCACCAATAGGTTTCGAACTATTTGAGATTTGGGGTTTTGAATGATTTTTTGAATGGTTTTATTCATGTTTTTTTTTTTTTTTTGCACTTATTTCCTTTTTTAGCAATAACCAGGATTAGGTTTACCTAATGATAGAGTTATCTATGTGGTATATTTGCAGGAGGCCATGGACACGTGTTGATATATATGGGTCACTAATGCCAGTTATGATGACAGAGTTATAGAGTGAATGGAGTAGTTGTTTTGAATGCGAAAAGTATATCTAGGTAGTAAATTGAATAAATTAAAATTTAGGTAGCTAATTAATATTTAGGCAAAGTTGAGGTAGTATTTGTGACATTAGCAGCAGCAGCAACAACAACAACAAAATAATAATAATAGAAGAGAGGAGGGGGAGCAAGAAAAAGAAGAAAAGTGCAATAGGTTGCCTTTAACCAAATATAGATAATGTTTGGTTACAAGAATGGACAAAAAAAAGAGTGGACAACATAATATAAGAAGTACTAGACAGTGTAATTTTCTTATACCACGTTTGGTACGTATAGTACATGACAACATTGGACATAATTTTTATTAGGAGATTTTATTTTTATTCAGTTTCAATATTTTTGTAACATAAAATATAAGGGATAAAAAATTTAAGTTTTGTCTAGTCTCATTGAGAGAGTTTTGTTCAATCACAAATATATTTTGTAAACCAAACATGATACAATAATTTTGTCTAATCCAATATCATAAAAAACTGTGTAATCAAACACTGCCATATATTCAATATACATCACGGCATTTGAAATATTTCCAAAATAACGAGTATATTTTAAGTATATAGGACCGAAAATAATACTATAGATCAATTTGGTGTGCAGAAAGAGAGATTCCTGAAATATGAGATGAAGATAAGAATGGGCATATAGAAAATCCAAATCCTTGGAGTGCACGAATGAACGGAATAATAATATTATTATTTCTTGTGAAATAATTGTACATGGTATAATCTCTCATCACCTTGCCAAGCACGATTATTTCATGAAAATTCGTATATACTTAGATGTGATACCCTGTTTGAGAAAGTATTTGTACAGATTACATGGAAAGAATCAATAGTAATGTATATGATTAAGGCAGGAAATACCAACTTGACATAATTGACTACTTTTGACTATGTCGTTACAAACAATATTAGAGCAAACCCTCGATTAGTCGGTACAAATTGTATTAGGGTGTACGATAATTTAGGAACAAACGAAGGTTGAAACCGAAACTGGCCTTTCCCACTTAATCTACCGGAAAAGTTTGAAGATGGGCAAGGAGTATTGCCAAGGTGCGGCTTATATATAGTTCCCCATATAATATAAATTGAAATTGATAATAACATATAATAACATATATAAGCCAAAGTGAAAAATACTGGGCAAATTACAAACTTGTGTGTGAAGATGTCAAGAGGGTCCATTATTCAATTTTTTTTTTTTTTTTTAATGTGGCTATTGGGTATTTTGAAACATAAATAGTACATTAGGATTATAAATAGTTTTTTTTTTTTTCCAATGACAATGTAGTATATTGCTTCTCTTTTTAAGATTTATTCCCTTGCTTATTGTAAGGTGCAAAGATTATTTCAATATTAATATTAATCTTCCCAACAAGTAAATTTTACTAAATTTTCAACTTAAAAAAATTATTATATTGATATATTGGTGGACAATAAGACAATCTGAACTTTGTGGAGGCATAATGGATCGGACGTCCCATCCCGCCGCCCACACCGATTTAGATGCGGAAGGTGCAGGACTCAAAATACTACTTAAGCATAAAACATTCTTCCTTATTCACAAACACAACAATTAATATTAAATTTGATACTCCGATTAATTCTCCTTTTCTTGATTTTTTTTTCTATATTATAAATTGATGGTTAAGATTGTCTATAAATTTTAAATTATTTATAATATCAATCTCACTATATCTTCTTTCTTATAATCTTAATTGTACCTTATAATATTTTAAAATAGGAGATTAACGAAAATTGAGGAGGCAAACGGAGGGTTTAATTTGCATTATCCTCAATAATATGCTGTGCGACTTTCTAAGCCAACAGTGGTAGGAAAAAGGTTTACGAAGTATGTGGATGTCCATCAACTGAAGTTCTTTTTGATTTACACTAATAATTTTTTAAAGAAAGCGAGACATGAAGAATTTTAGCAGATCCGGCTAGGGCAAACCCTAGCTATTAACTCTCAAGGCCTTTTGTATAATAGGTAAAGGACGCAGAAAATTCTCGTGATTTGTGACAATAGAACTTCCATGAAACCATTAACATATAAATTCTTATTATTTCATTTAATTAAATATTATGATAAAATTAGAAGATGGGCATACAGCTAAACAAAACTCCTCACTACGCCATGATCAGAAATTGCCAGTGGTGAAATGTCATATCAAGTAAAGAGAGATTCACTTTTAGGATTTTGAACTGCGTTATTGGGAATATAAGAAGTGGTTTCCCTAAATGGAAACCCTCCTTGCTTTTCAACATATTCCACTTGACACTTGCATGTGGTAATGTTGATAAAATGTCACTTCCTTTCTTTTTTGTTATATCTTCCATAAAACTCACATTTTCAAGAACATTGAAGCTTTCAAAAAATTATGGTAATAATATTAAATCTTTTGTCTCTCTTCTTCCTTCTTGCGCTTATCATGACCCTATAATAAATTTTTTGGCATTCACTCGAGAATAAGATACTTCATTATAGAATTTTTTAGGGACCCTGGAGTGGAAAATAATTAATATTAAGTCCAGCCGTCCAAAGTTGGTTCAGTAAGAGACCATATGTTGCTATGATAAAACACAAACCCAAATCTATGAGATTTTAATACATTTTAAAATCCGGAATATATGTAAGTTGCAGATTAAAAATATGCCGCCTTTCAATGGTCCAATTTCTTCCTCATTCATTGAGTGACTTAATGTTAAATTATTAAATATTTACTGTTCTAATGAGAGATTACACTGCATATTCTAAATGAAGTCATAAAATATAGGAAATTTAAAACTGGTGGCACCTGTGCTACATGAGGTATAAGTTTTACGGTGGTTGTGGGATATGGGAAAAATATTCATGCACACAAAGTGTGCATACTTTCTATAGCAGAAGCAAATAAGATATTATCTTTTCCTATACAAATATTATAGCTCCATAAAATAGAAAGTAGTAGGCAAAATATCTACGGACAAATAAAATTAGTGTAGACCAAAATATTTAACGTGGGAAACCCTAGTGTAAAGAAAAACCATAGGACCTAGCCCAAGAAAATATTTCTAGTATTCGAAAAATAATTGGTACACTAATATAAGGTCATTTCGACACACTATTGATCAACAAACACTAATTCACCAACAATGATGAAAAAAAAAAAGACAATAAAATCCACAAATGGTGTCTCTACTCAAGCAACAAGAAAGTTAAAACCATAAGCCACTTACACCAATGTAATACTTGAGTTTTTCTTAACCTAAATATAATATGAATCATTAGATCTTTAGTGTATATGAAGTGGTTAATAATAGTTTAAAAGTACATTGCGTAAATTTAAAACACCTAATATTAATAGAAAATTTATTTTGATGAGTTTTAGAATCTAAATTTTATCTTTAATTTATCATCTTGAAATATTTAATGTTTTATCTATACAATAATTAATATCTATCAGATATCATACATTTTTCTTCTTATGCACATTATGAGCTTTAGTTTTATAGCTTGTATTTGAAATTATTTGAAAACTACCCAAAAGCTCTTCCCTTTCTTACTTGCAAAAGAAGTAATTGTAATGTGAAAATTTACAATAGTTGGACATCAATAACACCATGGGATAAATACAAAAGATTTTAAAAATCGGTTATACTAATATAATTTAATATAAATAATACTAAACACATTTTGTCAAGCATAAAACTAGATAAGCATAAGCTTTTTTTGTTGTTACTTTTCGGTGATACCCTCATTTTTCATTTTTACCTATGTTACAATTAAAATAAATATCATTTCTTCAAATCCTCACCGTCAACATTAGAAAACCTTTAAGAAATTATGTACAAACACTACTTATGGTGTTTTTGAAGAAGTAATCATACTAAACATATTCATCAAACTAAGGTTAGTTTTATTTTGTAAAGTTTCAGTAAGTTCTTTCTGATCAACCACACTAGTGAACTCACGTATTTTATTGATTAAAAGTAAAACTCTAAGTTTAACAAGTATACTAAGTCAATGAACTAAACTGAACTTATTAGGAACTAATAAAGACATGTACATACTTACTCTATGACTTTAATCATGTCTAAGAGTTGTGGTATAACTGCAAAAGACATATAAAAAGTATAACCTTACATAACAAACACAAACATGATAGTTCATGAAGTAAAATAGAAAAGTACACTAAACACTCATACTTGAGTCTTGATCAAATGAAAAACTAATCTATTTAGGTTTAACTATTAAGTTTGTTAGATATAATTATGTTTGAGGTAGTTATGTTAAGACTATCTTTAGCTACGTTTCGAATTGTATATCACTTGAAGAAAAGTTAGTTTATGAAGCGAGATGAACTAATTTTGCTATTTTTGAATGTGATGAAAATCGGGCCAAGTCATTCCGTAATTAAGACCCATGCAAAGAGCTAAGCATAATCAAGGGAAAGTGTTTTTAGCCATAGAGTCAAATGCAACTGGGATCACGCCCACAATTGAACTCTTAGTTTAAGTTGTAACTTTTACGTATAACCGTAAGTCTTTACCTAGTCTGGGTATGGTTACTTTAATGCCTACTATTCACCTTGCGATACAAAAATATGACTTTTTTTAAAATTTCTTGAACTCAGATCTTCAAATTTATTTTGTTTTTAGGGACACTTGTAAACCCCGAAAACTTCCACCAAACGATACGACCCTAGATTAGAAATTATGGATTGACTAGTAACCCTAGGAGTTAATCAGAAACTCTAGTTTAGATAGATACTTTAAATTTGATCGGTTTGGGACTCATAAACTTCATAAAAGGACTTCTTTGACCCCCATAGATTCCAAAAACGAGAATTCATATTCCAAGTTGATAGTTCAAGTTATGCTCAAAGGAAACTTCAAATCCCAAACCCGAATCCTTGTCAAACCGACAGATTATATAGGAAAACCTAAATGTAGAAATTAAGAAACCCTTTTGGTATTCAATAGAGATTTGAAGGTAAAACAAGGTATAGTAACAAACCTATATTTGCATTGGAACCCTAAACTTTGAGATTTTTAGTCAGTAATAAACTACATTGATAAGATTTCATAGTGAGTATCCAAATCTAATACATATAGCTAATTTAGCCTATATATTAGTAGTAATATTAGTAAATGACTCAATGGGTTTTAGTTAGAAATTGTGATCTTAAGATAAACTGTTAAGATTATAAATACCTAATAAAAACATAAACTGATGTATAACTTGAGATCTAGACCTCAATATAGAATTGAATCATACAATACTCGAACTAGGGTTTTCTAAGCCCTTGGAGCCTGAAACGAAAATTGACCCGAAAAGCTTTAAAAACCTAAATCGCGTAGGATAAACTTTTCTTAAACAAATAAATACGTACTATTAAAACTTAAATTTGTACTTTTTGTTAAACTAAACATCTTGTAGGGTTCATTAAAGACCTTTGTACTTATATATTTACATATATAAGCTAAAATATACCCTAATAGTGTAATAAATTACCCGAAAATTCAATTAAATAAAATCTAACTAATATATATAATTAATATAGGAACAAATTGCAACTTGCAGGAGACGTTTAGGTTGCTTTGGAGGGCTGTGATCTTCTCAATTGTTGTGAGCCGAAAATCCTCCAATTATACAATGCTAAAGTCAATACCAATCTAACCTAAGCCAATACCAACCGGCCAAATCACCCCCCATATTAATGATAAACAAGCAAGGAAATGAATGAACACAAAACAGGAGCAATTCGTTCCAAATCTAAGCAAGAAACACGGCCGAAGAATTGCATTCGTATATATTATATATATATACCCTAACGAATTTAAATGGAAAGGCAAACGAACTGCAAACTCTTTCAAACTTTCCAGAATACGACTATAACCTATTAGGAGTCGAACCAACCCAGAAAACGATTTTTAAACACTCATATCAACTCAGTTCGAAAAATTCGAACAAAAACTGGGAAAAAAACGCTCGAAAACAAGCTTGAGGTAAGTCAATCTCATTCCGCGAGTTTTCTTTCAATTTTAAGGATTGATACTGACTTCTAAACATCTTAGGAAGCTAACCAAGTCCATTAGGAGCTTCGGATTTCATCAAGAAGCCACAACGAAGGTGATTTTCCTAAACCCTAGCCGAGCTTGATGATCCAAAATCGTGGATAACATGTTGTTTTTATGTTGTTTTTCTTGGATATTTAAGTTAATTAGGTTCCTAGGAGTCATTTGGATCCAAAATCCCGATGTCAAAACGTCGGGATTCGCCGCGGAATAGGCCGCGGCTCATGGAGGAAGACAATGAACAGTGATCCCGATGAGCATGGGCTGGGTACACGGGCGTGTTTAACCCATGTACCTCTCGGCCAATTTTTTTTTAAAAAAAAAAGAAAAGAAAAACGAAACTAAATAAATATAAGTATAGAATAAATAATAATATAAGTAATTTTATTATTATTATTATTATTATTATTATTATTGTTGTTTATTAGTTTTTTTATTATTATTGTTATCATTATTATTAGTATTATTGATGTTATAATTATTTTTAGTATTATTATTGATAAAAATTATTAATATTCTTATTATTTACGGTAAAAGAGAAATTTTCGAAAATAATTATAATAAAATTATAAATCCTTTTATTAGTAAGTATATTTTCATAAAGATAATATTTAACTAATTTATAGAAAATATATATAATATATATATATAATATGGAGTTTAGTAAATACTAGTACATATTTAAAAAGGAATAGATAACAATGGAAATTTAGATAATCTAAAATTACGAGTATAGGAATACCTATACTCTATAAGAAAAATTTATTAAGTAATTAAAAGAAAACTAATAGTTTTGGACAATAAAAATGAATTAACTAATTGTTAAACTTTCCAAATACCCAATCAATAGATTCAAGTATCCAACCAGAATTAATAAAATAAAACTGTGAGATAAATTAGAACTTAGGGTTATTTCGAAAGAACTAGTTAAGAATAAAACAGAAACCCAACAAACCATTAGAACACTTAAATATTCATAGAAACTGTTGTATAGTCTGGAAATTTTAATAATTATATTATTTATCTTAATAGGTGACTCGGGTATTGGGGAGGACCTACCTGAAGATTACTACGATTAAATAGGATGGGCAGGTGAGTGACTCAGTCTTATTACATTGGTTGTGCTTGTACTAGTAGTGAACCTTAAATAAAAAGATAATGAAAATTGGTGATCTGTTTGAAATATGAAAGTTGTGTATTGTATTCCATTGATTGCCATGTCACTCTAAAATAAGTGATAACACAAATGCATGTATCTTGATAATGTATGTAGTATCTAATTGAGTGTCTGTATTGCTTGATCACCCCAAATTGACTAAAAACTACTGGTACCATAATGGAAAATAATCATGCATTACATACTATGCATAAAAAGCATTGAGTAAGTGGTAGCCTACTATTAGTTTCTCGGATCTCTGGTAATGCTTGAATTATCTAGGCCAGAGAGCTATTAGTTAATTGCAAGATTACTTTTGTTCTGTTAATACCATAGGAACTACATGGTAAACGAAGGACGCCGCTTATGGTATTACATGGAATAACTAACACTTAGTGGAGTTTCTAAAGCTAAACAGGAAATAAATAATGAAACATGATAAGCTTAAAGAGATAATTAAATTGAGATATTTATTTCCTGAAAGCTTAAGTCTCTCCTGGGTAGGTGGACCATAGATTGTGATCCTTCAACCCCGATGGGAGGGCGTAAATCTTCATCCTGTTTGGATTCCGGGTTATCCAAGCTTGTAATGTTCATTTGTGTGATTGATGCATTTCATATGATTGTTAAATAACTTGTATGTTATGTAATAAGTTCTGGTTATTCACTGAGCTGTGTTTTAGCTCACACTCCCACAGTCCTTTCAGGTTCACTCTGCGACCTGGCTCATTACTAGGAGCATGGTCCCGGTAAGAGATTAGAAGCCAGAAGTTTAAAGTTTAGTATAGGGTTAGAATATCTATATCTGTAATAGTCTTGTGATGCATTTAAGTGCATTAGAATCATCAGCTAAGGTTGTAAGGACTTATAAAGCATATGATCTGTAATATAGTTTGTAATAGTTGTTTACTAATTTACATCTTATATATGTTTGTTTATTCCATCCAAGCAACTAAAAGATCCTGTTTTTGGAAATCATGTCATTCCTAGAAGGTAACTAATAATGGTAATCGAGTGGTTCTTGATTATTATTATTAGAATACCCTCGGGGCGTGACAGATTTAAGTTGGTATCAGAGCATGGTTGCTGGTATAGGAAAAACAAATATATGTAAGAAGTGAATTAGTAAATGTGCAGAAAATACCAATTTAGATCCAAATAGAACCATTTGAGTTAGTGGGGTAGTTATTAGTAGAATTAGATGCACAATTAGGAATAAAATCTGTGTGATTACTAATCATACAAATTTTATTGTGTGCAGACCAATCCCGCAGTTTGTCATATTAAATGGCAAATTTTTAGCATGATGGAGGAGGAAACCCTTACTGATTATAGGCGCCGACTCCGAGTCTTAGTAGAAGATTTGGCATTGTCTGGCATTACAAAGACCCTGGATGAAATTTTCAGCCTTGGAAAAAGGTTTACAACCCTGTTGAAGACTTGGTTGTTTTTAGTGGAAAGAGCTTTTCCAAATAATGGCACAGCAGTAGAGACCATCTACAGGTTTGAGAGATTGATCATCCAGAAGGGTGGAGGCATAGAGATTGATAATATAGCCTTCATTGTGTCAGCCCGATCAGTGAGGCCTGATCTTCCAGACTTTAGGATCTGGATTCCTATTGGAGGTGATTGGGTATATGCACATGATATCAGGTATGATCATGCCTTAGTTCGGGAGGATACTGCTCCTGATGATGAGTGGATGCTGACCATGTGATCAGAAGCCATTTCCCTAGAAGTGTTTTGACAAACAGGCCCCCTATCATACCAGAAGATGAAGGTGAGACCAGTCATAGGAGATCAGCTTAAAAGAAGACAAGCAGCTATGCAGACCACAGTGGTTATGCAAAGTGTGACTACAGCTATGATAGATGAAAAAGAAGGTAAAAAGAGAAGGAGGGAAGCAGAAAAATTTGTCTCCAATTATAATTATGCTCACTGGACTGGTACTGCTCATGGGGGTGGATTGAGGAAGATGTGACACCTTCTGGCATATGGAGAAACCTGCTCTAAAGGTATCCGGATGATGGATACCAATCTGACTTTAGCACCACCAGGGGGTAAAGGGAGAATTGAGAGTGATGATAGTAGTTCAGAGGAGGAGGATCACTATCCACAGTTGGGCCCTCGGGAAAAGGGCAAGGGACCTCTGTACCCTAGCCCATAGATTAGCCTTGATATATGCTTTGATAGATAATATAACTGATGTACTGTTTTGATGAACTTACTGTCATATGAGTATAATAGGGTATGTAGTATGAAGCATGATAACCTTGAAGTAGTTGTGGAGAAAATAGAACTAGTGTTAGTGCAAATTTTGGATTGTATATAAAGCACTAACTATATAATATTATGAGTGTTTTGATTATGAAATATGGATGTGAAATATGTATGATTACTTGTAATCTTTCTTTGAGTATGAGTTTTAAAATTAACTCAAGTAATATGTTTTATGATACTAGAATGCCAAGAGGAAGAGGCAGGGTAGAAATAAGGATATCTGAAAATCCATCAACAAATGCTCCTCCACCACCTCAGAATCAATTAGAGGATGTGTTGAAAAACCTGCAACAACAAAATGTGTTAATCTTGCAAGCTCTACAAAATATGCGAGCTACACATGCGGTACCTCCAACTGGAGTACCAGAAGCTCCTCCTGTGAACACTGGGAGGAATGAAAGATATACTACACCTGCTCAATTTCAAGAAAATGGACCGGTAAATCCAAATGAATCGGCGGCTGAGGTACAAGGACCAATAAGATATGAACCAGAATTACCACCGCCACCACCATTGCGTCCTCAAAGAAATTTATTGCCTGAATTTATCAAATGCAATCGGTACTTTGAAGGATTACCTGGAAGCCAGAAGAAGCTGAAGACTGGCTAGCTCAAATTGAACGATCTCTTGATGTCTTCCAGGTACCGGAAGCTTTAAGAGTACCTATGGAACTTATTTGCTTCGGTTGAGAGCAAGATTGTGGTGGAACTCTAAACAAAGGATATTGCCTCAACCCATCAGTTGGGAAATTTAAACAGGAATTTCTAAAAGAATTTCCCAGCAGTTTAAAGGCAAAGTATAGTACTGACCTGATGAATCTAACACAAGGCAGTAAGACAATTGATGAATATGAGCACGAATTCAATCGGTTGCTTCAATTTGCACCAGATGCTTACAGAGACAGTGATGAATTAAAGAGGCAAACCTTCATGGCAGGATTAGAACCCAATTTTCAAAGGAGACTAGCCGAGTTTGAAATTTCAATTTGCAGCCATGGTTGAAAAAGCAGAACCATTGAACGTGCCAAGAAATATGAAGTTGAAAGATATAGAAACGGGGATTGACATTTGGTAAAAGAACATTTGAGGAGACAGGGACAAGTTTTGTTCCTAAGAAAAAGAGATTCTTTAAACCTATGGGAAATGTGAAAAATAGGAATGTTGAAAATGTTTCGTGCTGGAAATGCAAGGGAGCTCATTACCCGAGGAATTGTCCACATCTACAACAAAAATGTTATTACTGTGGTGAAAGTGGACATATTTTTTGCATGCCCAAAGAAAAATAGTGCAACTGTTTCATTTGTAAAAGATTGGACATATATCAACTCATTGTCCACAACGAGTGAACGCAGTTGCTGGATCTTCCAACCCTAAAGGCATTGCCAACACAACTGGACCCAAAAATGGAATGCTAATACTAGCAAAGCCATGACAGCAGCAAGGTATATGCTATGCAGGGAACCCCAATTGAGGAAGGAGAAATAGAAGAGGATGAAGAAAATGTGTGGGATGAAGCTGATCCAGACGACTACGGTCTCATTGCAGGTACTTAATCTGATAATTAATTTATTTATTTAAGTAGTTTAGTCGGTATAACCCTACTTGGATAAACAAACATTCTTGTAGAGAATAATAACCTGTGTTTAATAATAGGAACATCCAATTGAATGGTCAACCTGCTTATGCTTTATTTGATACGGGAGCAACACATTCTTTTATCAATACTGGATTAGCAAGAAGATTGGAATATCCCATCGAGACCATGACTAAGGAACTAGGAGTTACTACACCCACAGGAGATTTAGTGATGCTCGTGAAATAATGAAGGGATATCCATTAGAAATTGGGGGACAGAAATCCTTTGCTAACTTAATCTTGGTGGACATCCAAAAATATGATGTTATCTTAGGTATGACATGGTTGACTACTGTAAAGGCAAAAGTCGATTGTCGTCTTAAGACAATATCTTTTATGAATAACCAAGGAGAAAGAAAAGAATTTAAAGGGGAAGTCCTCAAGAAAGTCGAAGGCGAATGATGACCATAGAGGTGAAAATGAAATAGATATGGAATCAACGGGGATATCATGAGACAATTGAGGATGAATCCAAAAGATAGATGTTCATACTATCAGAACAGTATGCGACTATCCAGAAGTATTTCCTGATGAATTACCAGGATTACCCCCACATAGAGAAGTGGAGTTTTCAATTGATTTGATACCTGGAACAGAACCGGTATCAAAAGCTCCATATCGCATGGCACCAGTAGAATTGAAAGAACTAAAGGTGCAATTACAAGAACTGATGGATAAAGGTTTATCAGACCAAGTGTATCACCATGGGGAGCACCAGTATTGTTTGTCAAGAAGAAAGACGGTTCAATGAGACTCTGTATTGATTATAGAGAATTAAACCGAGTAACTATTAAGAACAGATACCCTTTGCCCCGAATTGACGATCTTTTCGATCAATTAAAGGGAGCAAAGGTGTTTTCTCGAATTGATTTGAAATCTGGTTATCATCAAATCCGAATCAAGGCAGAAGATATACCAAAAACGGCATTCCGGACTAGGTATGGTCATTATGAATTCCTAGTTATGCCATTTGGATTGACGAATGCACCTGCTGTTTTCATGGACTTGATGAATCGCTTTTAAACCTTTATTGGATGTTTGTGTGATTGTCTTCATAGATGACATATTATATACTCGGTTACAGAGGCAACATGATGAACATTTAAGAACCGTATTGCAAATACTACAAAGCAATCAGCTTTATGCCAAGTTGTCCAAATGTGAGTTTTGGCTCAAAAGTATATCCTTTCTAGGACATATTGTGTCAGGAGATGGAATTTCTGTTGATCCTGCTAAGATTAAGGCTATTGTGGAATGGAAAAGACCTGGAACTGTTACAGAATAAGAAGCTTCTTAGGATTGGCAGGATATTATCGGAAATTCGTACAAGATTTCTCAAGAATTGCACGACCACTGACGCAATTGACCAAAAGAATGAAAAGTTTGTGTGGAATGAGAAACGTGAATGGAGTTTCCAGGATTGAAAAAGAGAGTTTCTGCACCAATACTAGTTCTGCCCAATGACCAGGATCCTTACACTATTTATAGTGATGCATCCAGAATGGTTTGGGATGTGTATTAATGCAGAATGGAAAAGTGATAGCCTATGCTTCTAGACAGTTAAAACCCCATGAGATGAATTATCCTACTCATGATCTAGAATTAGCTGCTATTGTCTTTGCACTCAAAATTTGGCGTCATTATTTGTATGGGCAGAAGTGTGAAATATACACAGATCATCAGAGCTTGAAATATATATTCACCCAGAAGGAATTGAACATGAGGCAACGTAGATGGTTGGAATTAATTAAAGACTATGATTTAACCATCAATTACCATCCTGGCAAGGTAAATGCGGTAGCCGATGCTTTAAGCCGTAAAAATTTCGGAGAAGTAGCCTCAATGTTGACAAAACAAAAGGAACTCATCAGAGAATTTGAAAATTTAAAACTGGAGTTTACAATACAAGGTCTGGAAACAGAACTGGGCAGTTTAACCTTGGAACCCACTTTGCTGCAACGAATAAAAGAGACTCAAGGAAAGGATGAAGAATTCCAGGAGATTATCAAAAGAGCATCACAAGGGAAATATAAGGATTTTCAAATAGATGAAAATGGAGTATTAAAGATGAATAAAAGATTGTGTGTACCACATGATGAAAGTTTGAGGAAAGAATAATGAATGAAGCACACTATTCTGGATATACCGTACACCCAGGCGAAACAAGACCTACCAAGACTGAGGAGTGCATATTGGTGGAATGGAATGAAAAATGATATTGCTCAATTCGTGGCCAGATGTGAGATATGTCAAGGGTAAAAGCGGAACATCAAAAACCAGGGGATTGTTGAAACCATTGTCTATTCCAGAATGGAAATGGGATCAAATATCTATGGATTTTGTATGTTCGTTACCAAGACAAGTGCAGGTTATGATGCTATTTGGGTTATTGTGGATAGACTCACTAAATCAGCCCATTTCTTACCAATCAATATGACCTATCCCTTGGAGAAGTTGGCCCGGTTGTATTTAAAGGAAATTGTGAGACTACATGGGTACCAGCTAATATAGTGTCAGATCGAGATCCACGGTTTGTTTCTAGATTCTGGCAAGGATTACAAAAAGCATTGGGAACTCATTGAGTTTAGTACGGCCTATCATCCCCAGACCGATGGACAAACAGAAAGAACAATTCAGACAATGGAAGATATGTTGAGATCATGTATCTTGGAATTTAAAGGAAATTGGGATCAACATTTACCACTGGTGGAATTTGCATATAATAATAGCTACCATTCGAGTATAGGGATGCCACCCTATGAAGCTTTATATGGTAGAAAGTGTCGATCTCCATTATTCTGGGATAATCTGGAAAGAGTACTAGTTGGACCCGAACTGATTCAAGAAACAATTAACAAAGTTTCAGTGATAAAAAGAAGGATGAAAGAAGCCCAAGATAGACAGAAAAGCTGGGCAGATTTGAAGAGACGGAACTAGAATTTAAGAAGGGAGAACATGTTTACCTGAAAGTAAGTCCAATAAAAGTCTTCATAGCAGACAAGTAAAAGGAAAGCTAAGTCCTAGATATGTAGGACCATTTGAAATATTGGAACGAGTGGGAAATCTGGCATATCGCCTTGCATTGCCACCCAAACTATCTGGTATACATAATGTTTTTCATGTATCGGTACTAAGGAAGTATGTACCAAATCCAGATAAGTTGTTGAGCTGGAACCGATTGATCTGAAAGAAACTTGACTTATGAAAAGCACCCTATCGAATCCTAGACAAGAAGTACAAGTTCTCAGAAATAAAGAGATCCACTACGTCAAAGTGCTATGGGATCCTCGGACTGAAGAAGTAACTTGGGATTGGAAGAAGAAATCAAGAAGAATTATCCACAGCTGTTCAAAATCCAGGTACGCTTCAAGCTTTGAGGACAAAGCTTATTTTAAGGGGGGGAGAAAATGTAAACCCCGAAAACTTCACCATACGATACGACCCTAGATTAGAAATTATGGTTGACTAGTAACCTAGGAGTTAAAGAAACTCTAGTTTAGATAGATACTTTAAATTTGATCGGTTTGGGACTCATAAACTTTATAAAAGGACTTCTTTGACCCAATTGATTCCAAAAACAAGATTTCGTATTCCGAGTTAATAATTCAGGTTGTGATCAAAGGAAACTTCAAATCCTAAACCCGAATCCTTGTCAAACAGACAGATTATATAGGAAAACCTAAATAGAATTAAGTGATTACCTTAGTATTCAATAGAGAGGAATTAAAACAAGGTATAGTAATGAACCTATATTTGCATTGGAACCCTAAAATTTGAGATTTTAGTCAGTAATAAACTACATTGATAAGATTTCATAGTGAGTATCCAAATCTAATACATATACTAATTATAGCCTATATATTAGTAGTAATATTACATAAATGACTCAATAGGGTTTTAGTTAGAAATTGTGATCTTAAGATAAACTGTTAGGATTATAAATACCAATAAAAACATAAACTGATGTATAACTTGAGATCTAGACCTCAAATATAGAATTGAATCATACCAATATCAAATTAGGGTTTTCTAAAGCCTTGGAGCCTGAAACGAAAATTGACCCGAAAAGCTTATAAAACCTAAATCGCGTAGGATAAATTTTTCTTAAACAATAATACGTACTATTAAAACTTAAATTTGTACTTTTTGTTAAACTAAACATCTTGTAGGATTCATTAAGACCTTTGTATATATATTTACATATATAAGCTAAAATATACCCTAATAGTGTAATAAACTACCCGAAAATTCAATTAAATAAAATCTAACTAATATATATAATTAATATAGGAACAAATTGCAACTTGCAGGAGACGTTTAGGTTGCTTTGGAGGGCTGTGATCTTCTCATTGTTGTGAGCCGAAAATCCTCCAATTATACAATGCTAAAGTCAATACCAATCTAACCTAACCAATACCAACCGGCCAAATCACCCCCCATATTAATGATAAACAAGCAAGGAAATGAATGAACACAAAACAGGAGCAATTCGTTCCAAATCTAAGCAAGAAACACGGCCGAAGAATTGCATTCGTATATATATATTATATACCCTAACGAATTTAAATGGAAAGGCAAACGAACTGCAAACTCTTTCAAACTTTCCAGAATACGACTATAACCTATTAGGAGTCGAACCAACCCAGAAAACGATTTTTAAACACTCATATCAACTCAGTTCGAAAATTCGAACAAAAACTGGGAAAAAACGCTCGAAAACAAGCTTGAGGTAAGTCAATCTCATTCCGCGAGTTTTCTTTCAATTTTAAGGATTGATACTGACTTCTAAACATCTTAGGAAGCTAACCAAGTCCATTAGGAGCTTTGGATTTCACCGAGAAGCCACAACGAAGGTGATTTTCTTAAACCCTAGCCGAGCTTGATGATCCAAAATCGTGGATAACATGTTGTTTTATGTTGCTTTTCTTGGATATTTAAGTTAATTAGGTTCCTAGGAGTCATTTGGATCCAAAATCCCGATGTCAAAACGTCGGGATTCGCCGGAATAGGCCGCGGCTCATCGGGGAAGACAATGAACAGTGATCCCCGATGAGCACGGGCTGGGTACACGGGCGTGTTTAACCCGTGTTCCTCTCGGCCAATTTTAAAAAAAAGAAAAGAAAAGAAAAACGAAACTAAATAAATATAAGTATAGAATAAATAATAATATAAGTAATTTTAGAATTATTATTATTATTTCTGCATTTATTTATTTTTCTGGGATAGTAATTGTAATATTATAGTATAATAATATAAAATCAGAAATTTATTTATTTATTTAAATTTAAAATAAATTATTTTCTGACACTATTAAATATATTATGTTTAAATATTTAATCTATTATTATTAATCCAAAAAGAATTTTTAGAAATATAAATTACTTTGTTAAGTAATTTCCGCATAATAGATTTCTAATTATAATTATTAATATTCTTAATATTATTAAAAGAATTCTTAGAATTTCGAAAATATTATGAAATAGCCATAATTTTAATATATATTAATGCATGCTAAATTTGATAATTATATGTGTGTATGTGTTTGAGTGGATTAGTGTGTTTGTAATGTTGGGTGGTTATAACATATGTGATTAGATAATATGCTATGGTAAATATATCTAGGTTGATAGTTTATTCATGTTAGAAATTATCATGTTAGTGTTAATTGTTATTGTAATAAATTGTATATGTTGGATTTAAACTTGTTTTAGGCCTAAATTAGAGGCTAAACTTAGCAGATTTTATTTTACCCTTCTTAAGCCCAAATTAAGTCCAATTCCAAGCCCAAATAAGGCCCAAGCCTTTCCCAAATCTGTCTCCTCAAAAGTCAACAATAATAGGATAAACACAAAAGTCTAATTGTATCATTAGACTCTTCAAAACAGAGCAAGGAAAAAGAAAATTCGTAACTCAAGAAGGCCACAAATTTCAAGACCCAAAACAAGTTTTTCTTGACTCAACACACCAAAAATCCTTCCCCAAGCCTTATAGATACATTGAGGTAAGTTTATTTGATGTTTGAGATGCTTTATTTCCCTCTTAATTCATGAAATATGCATATGTGCTGTAAAATAAGTAGTTAGTATGCTAAATTCTTGTTGGAATGTTATAGAGTTGTTAGGAAAGCTTTAGAATGCTTGAGTTGTTGTAGATAGGTTGTAGAAGGCCCTCATTGTGGTTTGGAATTGAGTGTTGAAGTATGACAAGTATTAGGATTGTTTGAAGTGTACTAGGGTTGGTGAAGGTTGATGAAGAAGTGTTTGATTTATGCAGAGTAGTGTTTGAACTGTTTGAAGTTGAGGAGTGGAGATCACTCTTGTTTTATGTTGTTAATGTATAAGAAGTGTTGTATGAAGTTTGTATAAGGTTTAGGACATGTTAGGAGTTGAGAAAAGTAAGTTAAAAGTGTTAAAGTTTGAAAAAAATTTCGTAAATGTCAAACGCTGGTGCAAACGGCCCCATTTGGAGCAAACGGCCTCGCAAACGGCCCCGTTTGCAAGGGTGTTGCGCTCGAGGATCAAAAATTTCATTGTTCCCTGAGAGCAAACGGCCTCTCCAAACGGCCCCGTTTGCAAGGGTGTTGTGCTCCCGGATCAAAATCATTTTCCCTGAGTGCAAATGGTCTCCCAAACGGCCCCGTTTGCTAGGGCGTTTCCGCTCTCGGATAGTTTTCCTTTGCGACGCTGTTTTTGTAAATTAGTCATTCTTTTTCATCCGACCTCGATTGAGGTGATTCAAATGCGTTGGAAAGCTTAAAAGAGATCTACAACTTTTATGTTTTAAGTTTTTCACAAATTTTAAAATTAAAAATGCTTAAATTTTAGTTCTTTTCAACTGATACACTTTCTAAACAAAGTTTAAAACTTATTGTTAGTTGTTAAAGGTTCTCCCAAGCTTGATAAATGATCATTTAAATTTGTTGAGTATTGTATGATAATATATGATATCTAAATGCTATGTGATGATGTTGTAATGATTTATTTGATTTTCTTTGGATGATTATACTTGAGAATTGATGAATATATATACAAACTAAGTGTGAGTTTATAATTACTTCTTTTTACAGTGAGTGATCCCCTTTCGGTTATTCCCATTGATTCTCGAGCTAGTACAGGTACACAATACTTTGATTGATTGTTGCTTAGATAGGCATATATCAATTTACCTTAATCAAAGATTAATGAAAATATATTGAAATTGGTTGTGCTTTACGTCGTTGAATCTGGATCCGGGGAGCGACAACCTTGTCATGATGCAATGGCACGGTAGTTTAGGCACTTAGCCCAATCCTTTGTCATGATGAAATGACTCAAATCCATGATGCAATGGTTCACCATGATGCAATGGTGATTTCTTTTTGGCTAAGTGGTAGCTAATAGGGTTAACTGTATCGGTATATTCTCTACTTAGGCTCGGGAGGAAATAATATGTTTTAGTTCACGGTTATGGGACCGTTGAACTATTTGATATTAAGACCGGGATAAGTGGAATTGTATAAAGGAGTGTGAACCCTAGATGAAGCTATTGTTCTTTATCGGTTAGATATAGGAGATATAGGTATCCGGTCTATCTATATCAACCCCTTGAGCAGCTGCAGTTACTCAGACCCCTAGAATTCCCAAGCTTGACTCGGAGTTTGAATACTCCAGTGTTGTTTTATTCACTTAACTAAAAAATAATGAAGTTGTGGTGATTATTGCATTGTTTTTAGTTAAGTGAGCATTGCATATGTATTTGTTGCATTATTGTGTACTGGGCCTTTGGCTCATGCTGCTATCTTGCAGGCGATTTTGATGACGACTCTATGACGATATGGGCTATGGGACGATTGGGAAGACTCATGGATGACTAGGAGAGAGGCCTAGTATATGCTTAGGATTCCTTTTGATGAAAATTTCTTTTTGAATGTTTAGGCTTGTTTGTAAGCCTTGGAATGTAATTTGTGTTGAATTGTATTTGAATATAGTTGGGTTGTAAGTAGGATTTCTATGTTTATATGTTCCTTGAGAAGTTGTAATGTATAATATATTATTTATGGCTTGTATATAGTTAATGACCCACTACCCATGTAGTGGTAATGTTTTAATTCAAAGCATATGAATGTTAATCTATTTTAAACAGGTAGACATTACAAACTCTCTTTTTAAGACGACCTTACGTATAATACTTAAATATTGTTCCTAATATTTGGGTATTATGCGTGGTCGGGAGATTTGGCACACTTAATAATTGGGTTAAGTGGGCCGGGTCTTTACATATTATTTATGAAATAAAATAAATATGAATATAAGACTAAAATTATTTTAGTAATAATATGAATCAAAGTATAAGACAATTAGTATAATTACTAATGTGATGAAATATATTTATTCTATTTAATCTATTTCGAAAATATTATTATTATTATTATTATTATTATTATTGTTGTTGTTGTTGTTGTTGTTTGTGTTGTTGTTATCATTATTATTAGTATTATTGATGTTATAATTATTTTTAGTACTATTATTGATAAAAATTATTAATATTCTTATTATTTACGGTAAAAGGAGAAATTTTTGAAAACAATTATAATAAAATTTATAAATCCTTTTATTAGTAAGTATATTTTCATAAAGATAATATTTAACTAATTTATAGAAAAATATATATGTACATATCTATATATAATATGGAGTTTAGTAAATACTACGTACATATTTAAAAAGGAATAGATAACAATGGAAATTTAGATAATCTAAAATTATGAGTATAGGAATACCTATACTCTATAAGAAAAATTTATTAAGTAATTTAAAAGGAAAACTAATAGTTTTGAACAATAAAAATGAATTAACTAAATTGTTAAACTTTCCAAATACCCAATCAATAAATTCAAGTATCTAACCAGAATTAATAAAATAAAACTGTGAATACAATAAATTAGAACTTAGGGTTATTTCGAAAGAACTAGTTAAGAATAAAACAGAAACCCAACAAACCATTAGAACACTTAAATATTCATAGGAACTAGGTTGTATGGTCTAGAAATTTTATTAATTATATTATTTATCTTAATAGGTGACTCGGGTATTGGGGAGGACCTACCTGAAGATTACTACGATTAAATAGGATGGGCAGGTGAGTAACTCAGTCTTATTACATTGGTTGTGCTTGTACTAGTAGTGAACCTTAAATAAAAAGATAATGAAAATTGATGAACTGTTTGAAATATGAAAGTTGTGTATTGTATTCCATTGATTGCCATGTCACTCTAAATTAAGTAATAACACAAATGCTTGTATCTTGATAATGTATGTAGTATCTAATTGAGTGTCTGTATTGCTTGATCACCCCCAAATTGACTAAAAACTACTGGTACCATAATGGAAAATAATCATGCATTACATACTATGCATAAAAAGCATTGAGTAAGTGGTAGCCTACTACGTATTAGTTTCTCGGATCTCTAGTGATGCTTGAATTATCTAGGCCAGAGAGATATTAGTTAATTGCAAGATTACCTTTGTTCAGTTAATACCATAGGAACTAAAATGGTAAACAAAGGACGCCGCTTATGGTATTACATGGGAATAACTAACACTTAGTGGAGTTTCTAAAGCTAAACAGGGAATGAATAAAGAAACATGATAAGCTTAAAGAGATAATTAAATTAAATATTATTATTTCCTGGAAAGCTTAAGTCTCTCTTGGGTAGGTGGACCATAGATTGTGATCCTTCAACCCCGATGGGAGGGCGTAAATCTTCATCCTATTTGGATTCCGGGTTATCCAAGCTTGTAATGTTCATTTATGTGATTGATGCATTTCATATGATTGTTAAATAACTTGTATGTTATGTGTAATAAGTTCTGGTTATTCACTGAGCTTGTGTTTTAGCTCACACTCCCACAGTCCTTTCAGGTTCACTTTGCGACCCTGGCTCATTACTAGCAGGAGCATGGTCCCGGTAAGAGATTAGAAGCCAGAAGTTTAAAGTTTAGTATAGGATTAGAATATCTATATCTGTAATAGACTTGTGATGCATTTAAAGTGCATTAGAACCATCAGCTATAGTTATATGGATTTATAAAGCATATGATCTGTAATATTATAGTTTGTAAAGTTGTTTACTAGTTTATATCTTATATATGTTTGTTTATTCCATCCAAGCAACTAAAAGATCTTGTTTTTGGAAATCATGTCACTCGTAAAAGGTAACCTAATAATAGTAATCGAGTGATTCTTGATTATTATTATTAGAATACCCTTGGGGCGTGACAACACTATTGCTGAAGCCACAAGGGACCCCTTAACCATCATCCACTAACCAGCTAATAGAATTGTTGTATTTGTAGCAGCTTATAATTCCTTAAAGACAAACAAACTAAGAAAGTTAAGACATGAGTTTAGGAATTTAAGTACTAATAGATATTCTTTTTTATTTATATATTTAGTAATACATGTTTGTTATCTTATAGGAACCATAAATCAAGATTCAGACTTTTCGATATAATATTACGACAATTAAGCTAAGATGCACAGATGAGTAACTTCAATCTTCTCACAATGTTTGTGAATGTGTAATGTAGTAGCATATACTTCTAAATATAACTGAACAGTATTATATGCATGGGGATTTAGGGAGTAATGCATGTTATATATTGTATGAGTGAATGACAATTTTTAATACTAAAAGTGATTATTACTTGTATGGTATTGATTATGTAATTATGAATTGTCCAAAATTGATGTGGTCACTTAGTAATATGATATAATTATTAATTGACCCCTAAATAAAACGAACATACATTGCACGATAGCATAACTTGCATTTGTGTGGTAAACATACTATGCATTATCATTTTGGTTTTATGGTAACTCTGAGTTTTTATAATAAGTAGAAATTAATATCTAGTCCTACAAAATGGGTTACCACTATTTTGTTAGTTTCATAGGAACTAGGCAGGCAGTGAAGGACCTCGCCTATGGTATTGACATGAAATGGATGGTACTTAGTAGAGTTTCTAAATTCTAAGGACAAATTGAGTTATAATATTCTCTTCTCTTTCTCTCTCTCTCTCTCTATATATATATATATATATACACACACACACATAATAAGAATGAATGAAAACTTCTCCTTCCTTAGTTCTTAATCTCTTCTTGCTTTGATTTACTTAAATTAGTTCCTTTAACAACCAAAAGAAGGCATAAATCTCCATCGATTTGAATCCGCTTATCCAAACTATATTTGTTGCATATGCTTAATTGTAGCATTGCATATGTTTATATTAATAAACTTGCTTAACATTGTTTGATTCATGTTAAGATTTGGTTATTCATTGAGATTTGTTGTGCTCACTCTCCTTAAGATTGCTTGTTTACAGGAATTTAAGGGGATGAATCAAGTATTAGGAGTGAAAGCTAGTAAAAGACATCAAGAAGTTTAAATATGAGTTAGAGATAACACTTTGTATATGTAATAAAGTTCAGTTATGGATTGGCAAGAGAGCAAAGTTATGTATGTAAATAAGTCTTTGGAAGACTAACGTTTGTAAAGTTGTAAAGTTATGATGTATTATTCAAATACTTTTTATAATGTTATTATTATATGTGATTATATGCATGCAATATTTTTCTTATTCTAATCAACCTTCGATCTTATCATAATTATCTTCGCCACGAAGTATCTTAGTCATTCTACGTTCATGTACTTTTCTGGCCTTAACTAGATTAATCAGGATGTCTGTGACTTCAGTTTGTTACATGTTACATTGATACTACTAGGATACCCTGTGAAGGTGTGATAGTTAATGCGTTAATCATATAACTAAGAACAATATACAAAAGTTTCAATTCAAAATAAATATATTACTTATTAATATTTGTTTTTTATGTTGCTGTGGGCCTATTAGTGATTGACTTATGTAACAAATCCTCCCCTTATAAACTAGTGGGATTGTACATAGTCAAGCCCGCTTTCTTCTTATAAGTTAGTACACTTCTCTATAGTAGAGTCTTAGTCATCATATTCGAAACATTATTATTGATATAAATTTTCTCGAATGATAGCTGCTTCATCTCCAATGCTTCTCTAATCTTGTAATATTACATTTCAATGAGCTTTGACCAGGAATGAAAGGTTATATTCTTGTTGAGATGGATTGCACTTTAAGTATCACAATACAACACAAATGTCTCTTGTGTAAGATCTAACTAACGTAGAGATCTCTGCATCCATAAAGTTCTTTCCATGCTTCACTAATAGCAATATATTCAATCTTTGTAGAAGAGAATGCAACACATTCTACAATTTAGGTTGGCATGACATGACTTACCTTACAAAAGTCATCATATGCTGAAGTAAACTTTCTATAGTCTACACCACTAATTATATCAGCAACTGTGTAACCATCCAACATAAGTTTACTAGGAAAAAAACATAAACAAAATCTAGAAGTACTCGTAAGATACCTAAATCCACTTCATTGCTTGCCAATTCTCTTTACGAGGATTAGAGAGAAACCAGCTAACAACACCAACTGCATGAGTAATATCTGACCTTATGCATACCATGCCATACATCAAACTACCAATAGAAAAATGCATAAGGAACATTTTCCATTTCTTCTTTTTCTTTATCACTCGTAGGTGATAATTTTCAAAAGATCTTTATTATCTATATTGATTTATATGAATTTTATGTAATGTATTGAAGAAAAGGATACTAATGGGATTAAAATGTTAATTTCAGGAGTAAGAGAAGATAAATGAGCTTGATGAAGACATTTAGATGAATCAAAGGATGTTTTGATAAAGAATTGTACAAGTTAAAGATTTAGAATATATATGAGTTTCTACACAAGTTGTGCAAAAACTAGTGTAGAACAAGATTTTTGACCAAAATGCAACTCCAAGTATACACAAGAAAGCTACACAAGTTGTGTAGAAACCTTGTATAGGATAAAAAAATGGTCAAAAGGTTTACACGAGTTCTCTACACAAGTTGTGATCGGGGTCGTGTAGGGTTGAGCTTGCAGGAATCTTTAATTTTCAATCCTACACAAGCTCGAACACAGGCCATGTAGGATGGTTGTGTCGGATTTATTTTAACTCTACTTATGAATAGCTCTCTTTATTCATTTTGACGGATCTTCTTTTCATTCTTCCAACTCTTGGGAGAAAAATAGTGACTTTAGAGTAGAGAATGTAGGAGCTTATCTAAGATCATAATACAAGAGATCAAATAAGGCTTTTATCATGAACCAATTCTATTTTCGTACATTTTGCACTTGTATCTCTATCCATGGATCAATAGTTTGTTTGTACCCTAAGTCTTTAGAAACCCTAAATCTAATGTAATAGAATTGTCATTCATTTAACAAAAGTTTGTACTTCTTGAATCTATTCATGTGTTATATTGTTCTTTGAGTTAATATATGCACTGTATTAATTTCAATGCATGATTCTTGTTAAATAGAACGAAAGATCATTTAACAAGATAGACATGAATAGTGAAGTTTGTATGTGACTCTAGACATGGCAAAGCATAAACTTTCTATGCAAGATTAATTCTTGTTAAGGGATCATGACCTTTAATGCAATCTAGTATGTCTTTAATAATGAAAAAACATTTCCATCAGTTCATATAGGATTAGAAATCAATTTTCATGAAAGGTTATTGATTAAACTAAGGATTCCTACAATTTGAGAACATAAGCACATCATCAAATGAATATTATTTAAAAATTGAAATTATGGTTAGTGGCGAATCAAGATTAGGAGTAGTTTTGTGATATGATATTCTTTGAAAGGTGTTACACTCAAGTTAATAGATTAATCTTGATAATCGCAAGAAATTAGAATCATTAATATCATTCGAAGTAAATTAGCTAATCGTAGAGTTAGGATAATTACTATTGGTTGTAGGACTCAGTAGAATGACCCATGTGCTCTAATTTATACTATATCTTAACAAGTGCACTTGCCTAAAGATCAATCGTAGAGTAGGAATAAGGTTATTTTAAGTTGGTTATGATTGATCATATCAATAGGTCATTGCTTCAAACATAATTTAAAATGACATGCTAGTGGAATACTAAGTAGTTTAGAATTGCCTAAGTGAAACCTCTCCAAAATCTTCTTAATGTACTTTTGTTGGGATAACCGTAGCTTTCCATTCTTCTTGCCATGAGTAATTTCTCATGTCATGGATTTGCTTTGTAGCACCTAAATCCTTCATATAAGAGGTCTTATCCAACTCTTTTTTGGGACCTTTAATTAATTTTGTTAATATCATAGCCAATAATCAACATCTCATTGACATATAAAAATATGATAATGAAATTATCATGGATGAATTTCTTCACAAATACATAACGACTGGAAGAAGTTTTGCATACCCATGATCGATCATGCAAAAATCTTCTTAAGTTTATGCAAACTTATTTTTAATCTTTAGATAATATTTTCTTTACCTTTTGCTATGAAACCTCAAGATCTTCCACATAGTTTTCTTCCAAATAAATCACCATGAAGGAAATTTGCTTACTTCAAATCACTCAAATTCTAAATTCAAACGAGCTACTAGCCCAGGCACAACTCAGATTGAAGATGCCTCGACCACAAGTGAAAATATTATTTTTTTCAAAATCAACTCCCTTCTTCTAATTGAGATACTTTACAGCCAACTTTTCCTATACATTGGTTATGAGTTGTTCTTTTTAACTTTTAATTTTTATTCTTGAGTGCTCTCTTGCCTTATGGTGGCTTTGCTAACTCAAAGTATGGTTCCTATGCAAAGATTTCATCTATTCTTACATGATATTCAAATTCTTCTCCTTATGCTTATGTGACATAGCCTCCTCATAACACTTTAGCTTTTTCCCATCAATCAATAACACATATTCATGTAGGGAGTATCTTTGTGGGGGACAAGGCTACCTAATAGACTTTCTAAACTAATGCTCAATTGGTGGTGCTAATTATGGTAGAACTAATTGTCCCTATTTTCACCATTAGCATTTGCATCTCCCCCATCATTAGTTACCTTGATAGGAGACTTTAACTTAATTATAGTGTCATCTCTGGCAACTAGCACTAACTTTTCTTATTTTTCAATATCTTCAATTGTTTAGTCTTAAAAATAACATTTTCACTTCTGATAAATTTCTTATCAACCCGATCCCATAATTTATAACCAAACACCTCATGGCCATAACCTAAAAACATGCACCGTTTTGATTTTCCATCAAGCTTGGATCTTTCATCCTTTGGGATATAAACAAATGCCTTGTTGTTGAACACACTCAAGTGATCATAGGAAACATCTTTGTCTTCCTAAACTCTCTTAAGATTATCACCATGGCAAGGAACTAAATGAGAAAAATTAATTAAATCAATTACAGCTCTCATAGCTTTACTTCGAAAGGCTTTAGGTAACTTTACATGATAGAACATACACCTGATTCTTTTTATAATTGTTTTATTCATTCTCTCTACAACCCCATTATGTTGTGGAGTCTTAGGCACTGTCTTTTTAATCTTGATACCATGATTCTTGCAATACTTCTCTAATGGACTACTGTACACCACCATTATATGCTTTTACACATTTCAGTTTTCTACCTATTTCTCTTTCAACACTTGCATGAAAGTGTTTGAAGATATCAAGTACCTAGCCTTTTGATTTCAAAGTAGATAGATACTTTTCTTGAATTATCTTAATAAATGTGACAAGGTATAAAAATGACCAAGAATTCTAGAATCCATGGTACAAATATCGATGTGGATTAAATTAGAACATGTGACCTCCTATGTGGAGGAAACTATGAAAAGAATCTCTATGTTGCTTACCAACCAGACAATGAGTAAAAAGTTTAAGAGATTTGCCTTTAATGGGAAGAAGTTTCTATCTTTTTAAGGTATTGAGTTCCTTCTCACTCAGATGGCTAAGGCATATGCCATGAATCTATGGTGCAATTTTCAACTACATTGACCTCAACTACTATTACCATATCTAGCATCTAATACAAAGTATTATTGTTTAGTCCTTTTGTAACCACAAGGGATCTCTTTGTGATTTTCCATTTGTCATTTCCAAATGTGCTTTCACAACCATCCAAATCGAGTGATTTTACTATGATTACATTAAGATGGAAAGTTGCGTTGCCTAATATTTTCAACTACATCATGTATTCAGGTAGTTTTCCAACAAAAATCTCTCATGTTAGCAACTGTGCATATTGAAGCGACCGATATGCCAACCATAAGAAATAAAAATCATTTAAAGTCATTGAAGTTGATTGAAGTTGGATGGGAACTCAAATTTTACAATATTCCACATTTACCCCAAAACGAGAACCTAAATTTAAGAAATTAAAATAAAAATTAAAAAATACCAAAATAAAGTAAATTATAATTTAAAAATGTTTTTAGATGAAACTCTTACAAGACAAGCCAAAGCAATACATTTATAGCCAAAAAAAAATTAGATTACCATTTTACCCCTAATCGGGAAACCAAGGGAAATTGAATTTTGGAAATAAGTTAAAATAATAATAAGTTGAGGGATATTTAAATTATAATCTACACTTATCTCAAAATTTTATGCCTAAATTATTCAAGGTTTTATATATGGAAAATTGAACTCTCTAGATTTTGCTACATGGCATAATCTAAAAACGACATCTATTTACATTCCAAAACCTTAGCTCTCCATTTTTCCTCCACATAAATATTTTTTCTATTTTTTTCCTTTCCTTTTCTAGAAAGCTCCCTCTGAAGACTAAGGTAAGTCTCTAAAACCCTAAACCTTTAATAACTCCATTAGTGCCAATTAAGTATGATTAACAAAAAATTAGCACTAATTAGTGATTAAATTATGTTATTCATGGAGGAAGGGAGAAGCGACGATGAATAAAAATAGCATAAGCTATTGAAGATCTCTAAATTACGTAATAAGATAAGTGTAATATATGAATAATTAATCTATAATGAAGGGTAAAGTTGTAATATAATACTGTTTAAGAGGGTATTTTTGTCCTTTCAAAGATGGATTTAGACTTAGAGAATTTTCATGAAGAACTGGAAGAGGAGGAGCTAGGTTGGCTATAAGCCGTCGGCTTGGTAGAAAAGCCGTTGGTGTATGGTCGGCTTACAATGTGAAAAGTTGCCCCTTCATTTTTAAGCTCTCCTGAGCTGCTAGCTTTGTATAGTCTTTTTTTGCACATGTTTCCCTAGTTTTTTAATTTATTCTTTGTCCCCTAAAGGTCAATAAATAGATCCTTAAGTTCTTGGAACCCTAAGTGCTCTCAAGAACAAGACAAGTGCTGTCAAGAATAAGACCTGGGTAATAACGATCCTATTCTTTTTCCTTTAGTAATCCTAAGTTATCTATTTAAAGTTTATGTATTGTTTTTTAAGGAAATCAAGCTTTTGAGGAGTGAAGAAACCCTAAGTTTGATTTGAAGTTTTGTGTTGTTGCTATTTAAGGAGGAATGTGAGATTATCTTAGGATTTTGTAATGCTTAAGATTAGATGATTATAGGAATATGTTTATCTTTGTGGTTTTAGTTTTGAGAATAGTTATTGTTTGTTGAGGTGATTTTTGATTTAGGTTTCTTGTTCCCAAAGCGAATTCAAGTATAACCTTACCATGTTTGTTGGTTATGCTTGTAGGCTTAGAATCGTAAAACTGACCTAATATTATTTGAATTTAAATGAATCATTTGTTGCTTGTAGTTGCGGTTAGTAAAGACTAAATAGATTGTGATACTAACGCTGAACCTGATAATCTTTGTGTAGCATTGTCTCAGTGGAGTTACATCTAAATGATTCTGGTAGTTTAGGAATAGCGCGAGTACGACATCCCGGGTGTAGGAGATTCCAACACCATATATGTATATATTACTTTCTTTCTATATTGGTTGTTTTAAGGGAGTCTTGAGATACTTCGGGTTTTGGATTAGTATATAATGGTTCTGCTGTATTGTTTGCTAGGCTAATTAAATATAATAAATTGTGTTTGCTGATTAGTTATTAAGTTATAAGTGATATTACTTATTGCTTGTTCATGTGCATGTGTTTTCGGTTTGGCGTACTGAGAGTTTTCGCTTATTCTTTTGTCTTTTTTAGAAATAGGTAAAGATCCACTAAAGTATGATTTATCGAGCTATGATGTGTTCATGGACTATGGGGATTAATATAGATATATACTCATATTATATATATGATTTTAGTGGTGTTATCTCAATAATGACTTTTCATAAAACAATTATTTAAGAGTTTTGAAAATGGAATTTATAAAATTTCCTTAGTTGGAAAGAAAGTTAGAAATCTTGAGTTTGCTATAAAGGAGTGTCTATCTATTTTTCTATATTTATTTAACTTCTTAAAAATAATTTTACTTCTCAAAATCCGATTCTTTAAGTTATCCACCAATTGTATTTTCTAAGTGAATTCTTAATAGTAAGTTATCCTTAAACTTGGATTAGGAAAATTGTTGGTCCTTAGTGTGTTTCAAAGTGCTGGTATAAACCCTATAAATAAGTTTTTAAGAAAAAATTGTTTAACAAAGAATTATCAACATGAAAATTTATAAAGACTTACTTTAACAACTTTGAAATTGAAGTGTTGAACCATCATCCTATAAAAGTCTCTACTTAGTGTTAAAAATCATATTTCTTATGAGTTTAGTTCTTATTTTTAATGAAAAAAAAAAAACAACTCTTTATTCTTTGAAAATTTTATGAAGATAGTAACATTATGACCATGCATGAATATGAACTTGTAGTTGTGTAAAAGAAAATAAAGGACATAGAAAATTAAACAGGCATATACACATAAGAACAAAATTTGGAAGTCCTAGCTTGCATCAAAACTTCTCATAACTTAGATATGGACAAGTTCCATAGAAAGAAAAGAAAAACATAAGAAAGCTTAAGGAAAAGAAAAAGAAGAAAATTGTGGAAGTCTTGGATTTTTATTCAAGTCTTTCTGAAAACTTAGAAATAGACAAATCCCATAAAGAAAAACAAGGAAATAATAAGAAAAGCTTGAGAGTCTGTCAAGTCTCCCCGAACTTAGATTATATGCTAGTCCTAAATAAAAGAAAATAAAAAGTTTTGACTTGATAAGGATAAGTCTAAGACTAAATGACTAGTCTTAATTATTTAACATGAAGTAAATAAATTGTAAGAAACATAAAAGCATAAATAAAAGATAGATTACACGGCAAACTTTGTCTCAAACAGCCTCACCAAAAGTGAACATGAACACATCCACCAGTTTTTAGCAAAGGATAGGTTGTATATTTATCTAAAATATTTATAGTGTATTTGTGATCAAGATTCCATGGTGGTTACTTAAAAGAAAATCTAATCCTATTAGAATATAATAATATTTATAAATAAACATGGTATTGAACAAGACATGATAAGTTGTTATTTCATGATTTCTTCCCTAGCATAAAGCTCATGGGGTTTTAGAAATCAAAATAACAAGGTATTCATATTATGTTAACATGAAATAAAGAGAGGGTTTAGGATTTTATCTAAGGTTAATGGATGGAAGAACAAATGGGTAGTGTGTTGTGAGTTTCTTTCCTAAAGAGAGAAGAAGAAACTTTTGAGAAGAAATTGTTAGGGAGAAAGTTGTGGAGAGATTTTGATAGAGTTTTGTTAAGGTTTGATGAAAGTGTGTAAATAATGAAGAAGGGAGGGGTTATTTATAGAGTTTTGGAGTAGAATTTTGTGTGATTAAAATTAAATTAAAAATAAATATAATAAATAGAAAGAGGGGAAGCATCGGTTTTGGGAGGAGAAACAGGAGAAAATTGATTTGTTTTGTATTTTTAATGAAAAGTAAATAAAGTGTGAGGTAAGTTATGTATAAAGTTTTATGGGAAAAGAAAATGTAAGAGATAGTGTATAGGTTGTAAGAAGTAGGTAAAAAAAGTAAGATAAGGAATGGTAGTGAATATAAAAAATAGTACAATGAATAGTAAACAAGACAAATAAATTACTGGTAATAAAGAAAATACAAGTAAAAATATTATATTTGATATTTTTAGATACTAAAAAGTTATGAAACTGATATTTATGAATACTTATAAATTTTGAATCTATGTTGATTTCATGAATATTTTTACTTCTGAGCACCAAGGCATGTTTTTCGAAAATTGATTCCGTTCGGGTCTGAAACAATCAAAATTTTCACGAATATGATCTTTTTAGGTCTTATATTATTCGAACTATAATTCACCCTTAGCTAATTTCTATTGTCTTCAGGTTTCGAGCGTGAGATTGTTGAGTTAAAACTACTAGTATGCCTTAATATTTTTGAATTTGATGTTCTAGTTCAATTAAGGTTAGGGTTTACTCAAATTCTACCTTAAATTGAGGGGTCTACAAGAAGAACCTTCAATCTGGTGCCACAAGAAGTGTAGCACCAGTATCTATTGTCCAACTAGAGTACATGCACGAGAGGTTGTTTAAGTTGAGGTACCCTTTTGTGGGTATTATTGCATTGTTTTCAACATTGTTCATGAAGACCTAGTGTTTGTTGATCCCCAGTTGTCTAAGATGAATATATGCTATACCTATTATATTGAGGATAGTAGAGATATTATAGTGAACTAGATCCTCTGATTTTTCCCATATTGGGGTTTTCCAACTTACACCAATGTGTAGATTACACAACAAATAAAACATACAAAATCAAAAGGAATTCAAAGACTCCTTTAGATTTCTTACTAAAGTTAATTTTTTCTTCTCTTTTTGTTGTTACTTCCGCAGGCGACGGCAACGCGATGCCAGGGCAAGCAAACCAACCACTGGCCCCCTAGTGGTAATGGCCGACACCACCATTGCATCATAGTGACCCCAACCAACGCATGCCCCAAAAGGTATCACGGACACTATAGGTATTGTTACCCTCAGGATGGATTGACCCCAGTCTGCAGCCTCTAGGGATCGAACCCAAGACCTGAGGCTTTTGCCTGCCTCAAAGGCAGCACCTCTTACCAATTGAGCTGCAGATCAATTAGTAAGAGGTGCTGCCTTTGGGGTAGGCAAAAGCCTTAGGTCATGGGTTCGAATCCTAGAGTCTGCAAACTGGATTCAACTCTACCTGAGGGTAATAATACCTATAGTGCCCGTGGTACCCTGTGGGGCATGCGTTGGTTGGGGTCACCATGATGTAATGGTGGCGTCGGCATTACCAATAGGGGGCCAGTGGTGGGTTTGCCTGTCCTGGCATCGCATCGCTGTTGCCTGTGGGGGCGGGGCAACTGGTAAAAGGTGCTGCCTTTGGGGCAGGCAAAAGCCTCAGGTCATGGGTTCGATCCCTAGAGTCTGCAAACTGGGTGAAATAGCCATGAATTCCTTATATTGCATGCTAATATGTTATTGGAATGATATATATGTGTGTGTGTTTAGCTAATGTAATTAGTGAATGTGTTAATTTATATGTGTATAGTATTATGAAATTAATATTATTGTTTGATATCTATAAATGTGTGAATAGCTTAATGAATGTGTGTGTCCTTTTGCAAATTAATATGCATATGTTATGTTTAGAATTTAATTAAATTGCTTTTGAATTTGTTTAAAACATGACAGAATTTTTGCTAAAGTTAGACCCACTTTTTGAGCTCAAATTTAACTCAAATGCATTTGAAATTTGCCTAAATTAAACCTAGGACAAATATACCCCTAATGGTGAGATTTGGATGACATTTGACTTTAATTTGGACAAGTTAACCCTCCCTTTTGGCAGCCTCCAATTTCCATACGAATTTTACTTCTTTCTTTCTTCTTCTTTCTTCCTTTTCTTAATCCAAAATCTTGAACCCTAGGCCAAGGTTTATCACAAGCTTAAGGATTTGAATAACATTCCAAGCCAAGATTCACTCATGTGAGTTTAATGCAACCTTTATCTTTTATTTCATGTCTTATAATGTGTTGTTTGTAAATGTTAGAGTAGATAGGATTGTGAGATGATGATTGGTATGAGATTGAATTGGTGCATGAATGATAGTTTGAATGGGATTATGTGATTAATGGAGTGGTAATTTGCATTTTATAGGAGTGTGGATGTGTGAGATGAGTGTTATAGGAAAATTGAAAGATTGAGTAGTGAGTTAAGATTTGAAGTGTGATTAGTGTTTTGATGATTTGATGTAGAGTTCATGTTGTTAGGATAGCATATGGTTCATAAAACAAGCCTTAGAAGTTTGGACTAAGTTTGGAAAAATTTTAAGAAATGATCAAAGTGTGGAAAAACAGGGGATTTCAAAAACAATTTTCGTATAGGTTAAAATTTGAACGTACGCCGGCACCTGGGAATTCAACGCCGCCGGCTTAGAGGCGGCGTTGGATTCAGAATTCTTAAGCTGGATGAAAGCGCCGGCTTTCGCTGGAAAAGTCAGCCGGCGTTCATTCTGTCATATTGTACGCTGGCCGCTGCGAATCAAGGCCGCCGGCGTACATGTCAAAGCTGCCCGCGTTCTGAGTAAGCGGACGGCTTAGACCTCTCTGGACGTTTTTGAAAGTTTTGGTTTTGGATTTTACGCCGGCTCAAGGCCGCCGGCGTAGGGTGCAAAGCCGACGGCGTACCCTTAAACACTGCCAGCGCTGGCAGTGTTGATTTTCAGAGCATCGAGCACCGGCTCAAAGCCGCCGGCTTTGATTGCCGGCCTATCCCCTGCGCTTTTGAATTTTTAAAACTTTTTCTAAAATTTTTCGAAGTTTGTTATTTGAGCAATTAAGTATTGGTTAAGCGATCTAGGGTATATTAGGATGTTTAAATGTTTTCTTGTGACCTTTATTAATTTATTTGGATTCTTTGATATGTTTATCTTCTATATTAGTTAACTAGTACTTAAGCTAAGTGTGAAATTATTATTGATTTAAACAGTGATAGATCCTCGCCGAGTCGACTCCGTTAATTCCCAGCTATATCAGGTACACAGTGACTTGCTTGACTCTTTGCTAGGGTAGGCATCAAGATTAAACTACCTAAAAATAAGAGAATACTATTGTTATTTATGTGTTGATTGTCGTTGTTTGCTGTTGAATCTGGTTCGGAGAGCAGCACCCTGCTCAGATTGGGGGCAGGGTACTTTCTCGTTAACGGTTAGAATGGTTTAGGAGATATGAGTATCCGAACTGCTCATATCAACCCCCTGAGCGTCGTGAAGCGTTACTCAGGAACCCTTGGTATTACGGGCTACGCCGGAAGGTGGGGCTGCCTAGTCTGTGTCAACAGTAGGGACCACTCAGGGAGGCGGACGTAATACTAGAACATTATTGTCCGGAGTTTGAATACTCCCGTGATGTCTTATTAATTAAAGACTTAATAATGAATAAGTGATTGTTGCATATTGCATTTAGCCTAAGGATGTGTGATTCACTTCGCATTTGTATTAGTTACTTGTGTACTGGGCCTTTGGCTCATATTTATCTATTTCAGGTGATGATTCCGGTAAGTTCTATACGAGTATGGGGTACGGAACCAACTTTGAAGATTTTCTTGATGGGTTGGAGGATTAGAGATGACCATGGACTCAATGGACCCTATGAATGTAATAGATTAGATGAAATTTTTTTTGGTTGATGGTGTAATTATTGTGTTATTAGAGTTGTGTTTTTGAGAATTTTGGTTAAGGCTTATAAAAAGCCTTTGGATGTAACATATATATGTATGTATGTAGTTATTTAGAAGTAGAGTTATTTCCGCTGCTAATATCTATGTCTTTTGTTGTATAATATCTTATAGAATTAGATAAACAATTACTCAAACAATCCCTTTAGGCAACCTTACATATAATCTTAGGGGTTATATGTGGTTGGGGATCCGTTATCTCCTATTTCAAATATAGGGGTGATAGCGGGTCTTTACAGTTGGTATCAGAGCCCTGTTTGATTAATTGTTTATTTAATTGTCATGATTATTTAAGACTTGACCTAGACACAATTAAGTAGGGTAGAAAAGAATTAAGCTATCCAAATAGCTGTGTGTAATTTCCTTCTTGCTTGCTTTATATAATTGTTATTTGCTTTCTTGTTTACTAAATTGCTTATTGTTTGTTGATGATTGGTTGAATTGTTTGTCTATTTATGTATGAATGTACATGTTAATTTGATAAGTTTTGCATGTGATTAGGAATTTAGATACATGTGTGAATGTGTGTTGAATATATGTATGCAATTGTAAAGATGGACAGGTTGAGGAGGTCTACCAGGCAACATTCTGATAGAGAAAGTATGCCACCACCACCACAGTCACCGTCTACATTTGCTCCTACTTCATCTTCTACACCGAATAGTGAGACTACTCCATCGCCTGCATCGGCTTCAGCTTCACAAATTCCTCCATCGACTCAGATTCCTCCACCTCCGCCTATGCCACCCATTCCTCCTATGTCACAAATACCTACTGGTGATCCGAACTTGATGTACAGTATGATGAGGGATATGATGGCCATGATGCAACAATATCAGATGATGATATATCAACAAACTCAGCATCTCATGCAGCAAGGTAACCAACAAGGGATGAGATCAAGTGAGGCTACTTCGGTGATTGATCAATCCAACCAAATCAAATTACATGATTTCAGCAAGATGGTTCCGGAGTTTGATGGTATTAGTAATGATCCTACAGTAGCTGAAGGGTGGATAGAGGAACTTGAGAAAACATTTGTAGCCAGTAGAACCCCGGAAGATAATAAAGTGGATTTGGCGGTCTACATGATGAAGAAAGAAGCTTATAATTGGTGGAGATTAACAAGTGGAAATTTACAACTACCCATATCATGGAATGCATTCAAGGATATATTTTTCATCAAGTATTTTCCGAATTCAGTGAGAGAGAGAATGATAGCTGATTGGTTGAACTTGAGACAAGGGAGTAAGACTATAGATGAATATCATGGTGAATTTTGTAGACTGTTGCGTTTTGCTGGAGGTGATTACCGAGATGAGAGGATGAAAGTTCAGAAATTTCAGAATGGACTGAATGAAGAAATCCAAAGTGAAGTGAAGAAATTTGAGTTGCATACACTATTAGATACGGTGGCCAAAGCTTTGCTAATGGAGCAAATTCAGAATGATAGCAGAATTAGGAGAGCAAAGAGAGTTGCATTCCTGGGGAAGAGACCCGCTCCTACTTCATCCTATGATAATTATCGAGGTGTTGGTAAAGGAAAGAAGCCTTTTATGGGACGACAAGGGAATCAAAAGCCGATATATCAAGCTCCCACACTTGCATTTGAAAAGAAATGTTTTAGATGCTATGGTCCTCATGAGTTGTCCGATTGCAAGTGGACTCCCAATGCATATTTCCCATGTGGTCAAGTGGGGCATAAGTCTAGAGAATGTAAGAACCCGAAAATACCATCGGTCTTTTGTGCATATTGCAAGCAAAGAGGGCATCACATTTCTAATTGCAAGGACCGACCTAATGCGAAGAGTGGAGTTGATGTAGAGAAAGGAAAGATGAATCTGAGGGTTTTTGCCTTACAACAGATTGAGGACACACCCTCAGTAGACACTTTGGCAGGTATACTGAGTGTTGCTAATAGGGATGCATATGTGCTAATTGATACTGGAGCGACTCATGCTTGTATTTCTGAAAATTTTATGAATGATTGTGAGCTTGCCTCTGAATTGTTGATTGATCGTGTTATGTGTGTGACTACTCCGTTAGTGATTGAAAATAGATATCCTTGTGTGTGCAAAAGTATAAGTGTTGTGATTTCAAATGTGAGCATGCCTATTGATATGATAGTGTTGCCTTTATCTGATTTTGATGTAATTTTGGGAATGAATTGGCTAAATCAATACAAAGTCACGATTGATTGTAGTAAGGAGGAGTTAAGTTTTGGCTTGATTGAAGGGAGTTTCACACATAAATTGGAGAGGTTGAGACCTAGGAGTATGAAGTTTATGGAGCTGTGGGAAAAACCGGTTGTAGCAGCAATAAATATTGAAGAAGTGGATATCAAGATGACACCAATTGTGAATGGGTTTGTGGATGTATTTCCTGAGAAGTTACCTGGATTACCACCGGATCGGGAGATAGAGTTTGGAATTGAGGTTTTGCCTGGAACGATACCTATCTCTAAAGCTCCATATAGAATGGCTCCAGCTGAATTGAAAGAATTAAAGTTACACTTGCAAGAGTTGCAAGATTTGGGCTTTATCAGACCGAGTATATCGCCCTGGGGTGCTCCTGTACTGTTTGTCAAGAAGAAAGATGAAAGTTTACGTATGTGTATTGATTACCGGGAATTAAACCGAGTTACTATCAAGAACAAATACCCTTTACCTAGGATCGATGATTTGTTCGATCAGTTAAAGGGAGCCACGGTGTTTTCTAAAATTGACTTGAGATCAGGAGATTATCAACTCAAGATCAAATCGCAAGATATCCAGAAGACGGCTTTCCGAACTCGGTATGGACATTTCGAGTTTTTGGTAATGCCTTTTGGGTTAACCAATGCTCCAGCTGCATTTATGGATTTGATGAATAGAGTCTTCAAAGATTATTTGGATTCATTTGTCATAGTATTCATTGATGATATTTTGATATATTCTCGGAACAAGGAGGAGCATCGAGAGCATTTGAGACTTGTGTTACAAAAACTCCGAGAGAAGAAACTTTATGCGAAATTCAATAAATGTCAGTTTTGGTTAGAAGAAATATCTTTTCTTGGACATATTATTTCAAAGGAAGGTATTTCGGTCGATCCAATGAAGATTGAAGCCATTTTGAAATGGACGAGGCCTACTAATGTGAGTGAGATTAGAAGTTTCCTTGGATTAGCTGGATACTACCGAAGGTTTGTTGAAGGATTTTCGAAACTTGCATCTCCATTAACAAAGTTGACACGGAAAAATACTAAGTATGTGTGGGATGACAAGTGTGAGAGGAGTTTTAAAGAATTGAAAGAAAGATTGGTATCAGCTCCTATTTTGGCATTGCCTGTTAGTGGAAAAGAATTTGAAGCTTTCAGTGATGCATCTATCCAAGGACTCGGTTGTGTTCTCATGCAAGATGGAAAAGTTATAGCTTATGCATCAAGGCAACTAAAACCCCATGAGAAGAATTACCCGGTGCATGATCTTGAATTGGCAGCAGTAATTCTCGCATTGAAACTTTGGAGACACTATCTGTTTGGAGAGAAATGCAAGATTTACACAGATCGCAAGAGTTTGAAATACATATTCACCCAGAAAGAACTTAATATGAGGCAAAGAAGATGGCTTGAGTTGATTAAAGATTATGATGTGGAAATACTTTATCATCCTGGGAAAGCTAATGTAGTAGCGGATGCACTCAGTAGAAAGAAGCAAATGGATGATGTGATTATGATCTCTAGCCAAAGAGGAATTCAGATGGATTTCATGAAATTAGAACTTGAGGTTACATTAGAGCAAGTTGATGTGATATTGGCTCAATTATCCTTGCAACCGACAATTTTGGAAAGGATTAAACAAGTCCAAAAGCAAGATGATGAAGTTAAAAGAATAAAGTTAGCCATTGGAGAAGGAAAGAGAAAAGAGTTGAGAATCGATGAGGATGAAGATATTAGATATGGGAATCGACTTTTTGTGCCATATGAGTTGAGAGAAGAAATCCTGAAGAAAGCTCATTCATCTACATATTCGATCCATCGGGAACCACTAAAATGTATAGAGATTTGAAGAAAAATATATGGTGGGAAGGTTTAAAAAGGGATATTGCTCACTATGTATCCAAGTGTTTGACTTGTCAACAAATAAAAATCGAGCATCAACGACCTGGAGGAGAACTCCGACCTTTATCCATACCTGAGTGGAAATGGGACGATATCACCATGGATTTCATATCGGCTTTACCCAAGACTATTACCAAATATGAAGTTATTTGGGTGATCGTAGATAGATTAACGAAAACGGCTCATTTCATACCATTGAGGGTTGGAGATTCCTTAGAAAGAATGGCACATATCTATATCAAAGAAATAGTGAGATTACACGGGATTCCGAAGACAATCACTTCTGATCGAGATTCTCGTTTTGTCAGTCGATTTTGGAAAAGTCTACATGCCGCTTTAGGTACTCAACTACAGTTTAGTACTGCATTTCATCCACAGACAGACGGGCAATCGGAAAGGACAATTCAAATCTTGGAAGATATGCTTAGAGCATGTGCTCTAGATTTTGGCAATAAGTGGGATACTTACTTGCCACTTGTTGAATTTGCCTACAATAATAGTTTTCAAGTAACAATTCAAATGGCACCCTATGAAGCACTTTATGGTAGGAAATGCAGATCTCCAATACATTGGGATGAAGTTGGAGAAAGAGTTATTTTGGGTCCATAATTAGTGCAACAAGCAGTGGATAAAATTCAAGTGGTTAAGCAAAGGATGAAAACGGCCCAAGATCGGTATAAAAGCTATGCTGACATGAGGAGAAGACCATTGGAGTTTGAAGTGGTGATCATGTGTTTCTTAGAATTTCACCAACAAAAGGGATTATTAGATTTGGGGCAAGAGGTAAATTGAATCCGAGGTATATTGGTCCGTATGAAATCTTAGAAAGAATTGGACCATTAGCTTATCGATTGGCTCTACCACCGAATTTGTCGGAAGTGCATGATGTATTCCATGTGTCACAACTTCGAAAGTGTATATCAAATCCCGAAGCTATTCTTTCTACGCATCAACCGGAGATTCAACCAAATTTGAACACGGTGGAGAAACCGATCAAAGTCTTGGATAGGATTGATAAAGTGTTGAGGAGAAAAGTAATCCCTTATGTGAAAGTTTTGTGGATGGGACAAATCGAGGGAAGCGACATGGGAGCCCGAGAACGAAATGAAGCAAAAGTACCCCAAGTTATTTGAATAGCGTTAAGGTAAGCTAAGTTTCGAGGAGGAAACTTTTTGAAGGAGGAGAGAATGAAATAGCCATGAATTCCTTATATTGCATGCTAATATGTTATTGGAATGATATATATATATATATATATATATATACACGAGTGTTTAGCTAATGTGATTAGTGAATGTGTTAGTTTATATTGTATAGTCTTATAAAATTTATATTATTATTTGATATCTATAAATGTGTGAATAGCTTAATGAATGTGTGTGTCCTTTTGCAAATTAATATGCATATGTTATGTTTAGAATTTAATTAAATTGCTTTTGAATTTGTTTAAAACATGACAGAATTTTGGCTAAAGTTAGACCCACTTTTTGAGCTCAAATTTAACTCAAATGCATTTGAAATTTGCCTAAATTAAACCTAGGACAAATATACTCCTAATGGTGAGATTTGGATGACATTTGACTTTAATTTGGATAAGGTAACCCTCCCTTTTGGCAGCCTCCAATTTCCATACGAATTTTTACTTCTTTTCTTTCTTCTTCCTTTCTTCCTTTTCTTAATCCAAAATCTTGAACCCTAGGCCAAGGTTTATCACAAGCTTAAGGATTTGAATAACATTCCAAGCCAAGATTCACTCATGTGAGTTTAATGCAACCTTTATCTTTTATTTCATGTCTTATAATGTGTTGTTTGTAAATGTTAGAGTAGATAGGATTGTGAGATGATGATTGGTATGAGGTTGAATTGGTGCATGAATGATAGTTTGAATGGGATTATGTGATTAATGGAGTGGTAATTTGCATTTTATAGGAGTGTGGATGTGTGGAGATGAGTGTTATAGGAAAATTGAAAGATTGAGTAGTGAGTTAAGATTTGAAGTGTGATTAGTGTTTTGATGATTTGATGTAGAGTTCATGTTGTTAGGATAGCATATGGTTCATAAAACAAGCCTTAGGAAGTTTGGACTAAGTTTGGAAAAATTTTAAGAAATGATCAAAGTGTGGAAAAACAGGGGATTTCAAAAACAATTTTCGTATAGGTTAAAATTTGAACGTCCGGCACCTGGGAATTCAACGCCGCCAGCTTAGAGATGGCGTTGGATTCATAATTCTTAAGGCTGGATGAAAGTCGCCGGCTTTCGCTGGAAAAGTCAGCCGGCGTTCATTCTGTCATATTGTACGCTGGCCGCTGCGAATCAAGGCCGCCGGCGTACATGTCAAAGCTGCCCGCGTATCTGAGTAAGCGGACGGCTTAGACCTCTCTGGACGTTTTTGAAAATTTTGGTTTTTGATTCTACGCCGGCTCAAGGCCACCGACGTAGGGTGCAAAAGCCGACGGCGTACCCTTAAACACTGTCAGCGCTGGCAGTGTTGATTTTCAGAGCATCGAGCACTGGCTCAAAGCCGGCTTTGATTGCCGGCCTACCCCCTGCACTTTTGAATTTTTAAAACTTTTTCTAAAATTTTCCGAAGTTTGTTATTTGAGCAATTAAGTATTGGTTAAGCGATCTAGGGTATATTAGGATGTTTAAATGTTTTCTTGTGACCTTTATTAATTTATTTGGATTTCTTTGATATGTTTATCTTCTATATTAGTTAACTAGTACTTAAGCTAAGTGTGAAATTATTATTGATTTAAACAGTGATAGATCCTCGCCGAGTCGACTCCGTTAATTCCCGAGCTATATCAGGTACACAGTGACTTGCTTGACTCTTTGCTAGGGTAGGCATCAAGATTAAACTACCTAAAAATAAGAGAATACTATTGTTATTTATGTGTTGATTGTCGTTGTTTGCCGTTGAATCTGGTTCGGAGAGCGGCACCCTGCTCAGATTGGGGGCAGGGTACTTTCTCGTTAACGGTTAGAATGGTTTAGGAGATATGAGTATCCGAACTGCTCATATCAACCCACTGAGCGTCGTGAAGCGTTACTCAGGAACCCCTGGTATTACGGGCTACGCCGGAAGGTGGGGCTGCCTAGTCTGTGTGAACAGTAGGGACCACTCAGGGAGGCGGACGTAATAATAGAACCTTGTTGTCCGGAGTTTGAATACTCCCGTAATGTCTTGTTAATTAAAGACTTAATAATGAATAAGTGATTGTTGCATATTGCATTTAGCCTAAGGATGTGTGATTCATTTCGCATTTGTATTCGTTACTTGTGTACTGGGCCTTTGGCTCATATTTATCTATTTCAGGTGATGATTCCGATGAGTTCTATACGAGTATGAGGTACGGAACCGACTTTGAAGATTTTCTTGATGGGTTGGAGGATTAGAGATGACCATGGACTCAATGGACCCTATGAATGTAATAGATTAGATGAATTTTTTTTTTTGTTGATGGTGTAATTATTGTGTTAGTAGAGTTGTGTTTTTGAGAATTTTGGTTAAGGCTTATAAAAAGCCTTTGGATGTAACATATATATATGTATGTATGTAGTTATTTAGAAGTAGAGTTATTTCCGCTGCTAATATCTATGTCTTTTGTTGTATAATATCTTATAGAATTAGATAAACAATTACTCAAACAATCCCTTTAGGCAACCTTACATATAATCTTAGGGGTTATATGTGGTTGGGGATCCGTTATCTCCTATTTCAAATATAGGGGTGATAGCGGGTCTTTACAGATCTAAAACCTTAACCATAAATCTATGAAATTTGAATAAGACACACCTTCTTTTCTTGGTTTACAATCTAATGAAACCCTTCAATACAAATTTTCTCCAAGTCGCTTGATTTCTCCACAACTTCCTTCAGTATACATGTATATGAAAAAATCTCCAATTTAAAATTTCTATCACAATAACAAATAATATTCATTAATTATTAGAATGGTACAGATTCTTACATACCTAGAACTTGTAGATTTCAATTAGGAAATCGGAACCTTAATTCTCAATTCTCTTTAATAATAAACTATAATTAAAATTCCATAATTTACAGATCTCATAATCCATAAATCTGATAAAACCCTTACCTTTCTCTTTCATTTGAAATCACAACTTCAGATCTAGATCCACCCTTGATCCTCAACAACAAATCTTAGATTCCCTTTGAAATAACATATAAACCTAGATTATGATCTAAAGAATATTTCTTCAAAATCATAAGAATTATAAAAACCCTAATAAAAATATTACCTTTTTCTTGAATCGGAGTCTTCCAAATCTCTAATCACACTAGGGTTTGCCACAACTCTTGAATCTCCTTCAATCCATAAGATAACTAACATAGGAGAAGATTTATCAAAAGGATTTGATTGAAAAGATTAGAGGAATGTTACATACCTAGGTTTTTTTTTTTTTTTTTCTCTTTGAAAGCTTCTAGGGTTTCCAAAAGAATGAGAGGTTATGTATAAGCTTTTAGGAGAAGTTGAAAAGGTTTGAAGACTAGGGAAATTCGTCTGTTAAATGACAAAAATACCCACTTAACAGCATTATATTACATTTATACCCTTCAATATGAATTATTTATTTATACCTTACATTATATGTCATTTTCTACCTATTCGAAAAGATCTATCTATTTCTAAGGTTATTTTTATCACAAAAAGCCATTTGGGTTTCAAAATGGTACAACACATAATTATTACGAAAATTCCAGCCCTAAAAACACATTTTTCCAAGCTTTTTGATTAACCGAAAATCCTATAGCAACTATATAGTTGAAAAATCATTTTTATACATATATAAACTCACATTACATGCATCATCTAAGTGTTGTTGCCCAAACTATGATTTTTCATAAAGCAACCTCCTTTAGGAATTTAAAGTTTGGAATCTACAAATTTCCTTGTAATTTGTTGAAAAGAAGACTAAGGTTTTTAGTTTATTTTACATGAGTACTTTTTATATCTTAACTATCATTCATTCATACTTCATAGACTTATAAAAAACAAGCTTTTATATTTTTGAAAACTTGTTACTTTAGATGTTATTTTTCTAGGTGTTTTTCTTAATTGATGAGTTAATTTTTAATTTGACTTGGAAATTTGTTTAGTTCTTGACATTTGTTAGATTGTTGGTATGAGTCCTTTTAAATATGTTTTTAAGATAAACTTATATAGTAAAGAATTATCAACATTAAGATTTAATAATAAATTTAATTTATTTTCAAAAATAGAGTAAAATAACTTTATAACTATGTTTTAGAAAAAAACTTTACATAACATTAGCTCTTAAAAATCTATGATGAACTTATTTAAATTTTTTAAAGGGTATTGTTCCTAATTTTAAAATGGAAACTTTTCTTAAGTCCCAAAAATTATTATTGTAAGGATTTTAGTTTTAAATTTTAATGAAAGAAAAGAACTCATTTTATTCAGACAACAACATCGTGATTGTGCATAATCATGAGCATATGACTATATTACATAAAAGAATATTAACTTATATAGAAAATAAGAGATGTAGAAAATTAATTAAGCAAAAGAACATGTAAATAAAGTCAAGTATTGAAAGTCTTAACTTTTATCAAGACTTCTGGACTAGAGATAGATTGGTCCTAAAAGAAAGGTAAGAAAATAAAACAAGAAAATCATGGGAGGCTTAGATTAGTATCAAAGCTCTCCGCCTTAGAATATAGACAAGTCCCATAAAAGAAAAGAAAAGAAAAGAGAAGAAAGATAATTTATTTTGACTAGATAAAAACAAGCCTAAGACTAGAAAGACTAGTCTTAATAAAATTGCATAATTAGATAAATTGCAAGAGCATAAATAAAGTTATGTTGTGAGCTTATAAGCTTTAAGGAATATATATATATATACATAAAAATATTTAATAATATATATGTAACAGCTAGATTAGTAACATTAAATAAAAATGACATAACAACAACAATAATATTATTTGAATATTATTAAACAAGACATGAACATATTGTTAATTCCATAAAACCCCAAAAGTTTAGGAAACACACACTATGGTTATATTATGTTAACATGAACATGGAAAACATATACATAAGAAAGGTTTACTTAAGGTAGAGAAATGGGTGGTGAAGAAAATAGAGGTTGATGTTGTTAGAAGGTAGTGATAGTGTGAGAATATGAAGAAGTTGGAAATGGATTTTGGAGAGAGGATTTGAGAGGAAAATTTGCAAGAGTTTTGTTATGGTTGAGAAGTATGTGTAAACTATGAAGGATCGAAGAGATATTTATAGAGTTTTGTAGTAGAAATTTATGTGATTAAAATTAAACAAAAATATATGGATAGGACAAGGGGGGTGCCGGCCATGCTTGTAGAAGAGGAGAAAATTAATTAATTTTGTTGTTTTGTAAGGAAATGTAACAAATAGATATGGTAGAGTGTAAGAATGGATTATAAGAAAAAACAGAGATAGTAAAATAGTAATGAATAGTATACTAGAAAATTAAAATATCAGTAGTAAAGAAAATAAGCGTAAAGGCCTATATCTGATATTTTTAGTTATCGAAAAATTCTAAAACTGATATTTTTGAAATCCTTATATTATTACGATTCTAATAGTGTTATCGGAATAATTTCGCTATTTTACTTATTGGGACCCTAATTTTAGAAACTGATCCCGTTTGGATCCTAAACGAATTCAATTTTGGCGAATATAATCTTTTTAAACTTTATTATATAATTCTGAACTATAATTTGAAATTATCTCATTTTTATTATTTTTGGGTTTCATGCTTGGGATTGCCGAATCTATATTCACTATAGTTAACATAGAATTAGGTTGACTTTAGAGTTTCGATTTAACTTCTAGTTCTTAGGGTTTACTTATAATTACCATAAAATCTAAAGGCTTACATTAATCCATTTTAAAGTTCAAGTACCAAATTACATATTTTACCAAAGTTCAAGTATTATTCATAACATTAAACCAATATATATACTTGGTGAAACTAGGATATCCTTTGTGCTCGAAACATGACTATAAGTGATGTTTATTTAGAAATTTCTTATAGATGGGACTTTGATGTTAGAAAACTCTTAAGTTTAAAACAATATTTTAAAAGATTGAAAGATGAGGATCCATCGTATAAGATTAAGCTTGGTAATGATATCTAAGGGTGGATGCGGATTGGTTTAGTCTGGTTTTTATTAAAACCAAACCAAACCATAATTTATGATTTGTTTTTTTCTCATTCATAAATCAAATCATTAAATAATAGTTTTGTTCAGGTTACATTAAATAACGGTTTGGTTCGGTTCAGATTACTGGTTGAATCAAAATTCTGATAAAAAAAAACCTTAGTTCTAATATTTTACATTTATGCGGATATTCAAATATTGAAATTACACTGTAAAATTCATATTGTAAATCTAACAAAATACTCTATAACTCATCACATTCATAATCCATAATTTCTCATAAAATTATTTAGTCACTAACACGATATGTCTACGAACTAATATATAATAAAATATAATCTATAATCCTCTATAAAATAATTCAATCAATTATCTACTGATAAATTTTGCCAAAAAAAATCATCTATCAATAAAAGTCATGCATGAATAAAAGTAATATACTAACAAAATATACAATGAAAAATTAATATATAATAAAGTATATAACTAAATAGCAAAATCCATACTTCACAAAGTTCAAACGATTAATAAAAAACAATATTAAGTTACCAATGAATGAACCTATTTTGAACTCAAAAAACAATTGAAAAAAAGGAATGAGTATTATAACAATAATAAATATCATAATAAAATCATATGAACGTATATGACCTTTAATAAATTATTATAACAATATTTATAATTATGATAATTATATTTTTACAATTAATCAACGGTTTGGTTTAGTTTTACATATTGGTTCGATTTATCTCTTCAAACCAACCATAAATTTATAGATTGATTCGGATCGAGAATTTTCTAATTGAATTGTTTAAAAGATCATATTTTCAGTTTTGTTTGGTTTTGTTACGAATTAGCTTGGCTCGACCGGCACACCTATTAACATCCTTCGTGTGTTGATTGGGAAAATGCTGGTATTTTATTTAAATTTTTGAGATAGTTTTATGGGACAACAAAAGGATATCTAGATCATTTTATGTTACATCCAATTCCTACTTTCTATGAAGTTGTTAGCACTTTGCCATCTTCAAACGAGTAAGAGAATGATCTACAATCTTATCTTCAAAATTAATGCCAAGAAAATCGAGGGACAATTTTTTCAATATTATGAAAGTGTTGATAAAACAAATTTAATGGTGTAGGTTGTTACTACGATGGATCTAAGGTTTGAATTGAAGTTCTTGAAACATTGCTATAAAGAAATCTGCGGTGATAATGATAAGAAAGTGGAAGCAGTACTTAAGAACGTAAAGAATGTATTTGCTAGATTGTTTGATTTTTATGATCAAGCTCCTAACTATCTTCTAAATCATAGTCCTCTAGCCACATATGATATAGAAATAGAGGAGGGTCAAGTTAATGGTGATGGTGATGGTGATATTCATGTTTTGAATAATCTCTTAAAGAAAATTAAAGATGATTTTGAAAAATTTATTGAAGTTAAAGGAAAGTGACATCTATAAGTTAGGGTTGGATCTCTATTTAAAGTAATCAGTGAAAAGAATAATGATTACTTTGATTCTATAGCTTAGTAAAAAGTTAGTAGTTTAAGGTTTAGAGTCTTTTTCTTGAATGGCGAGGGATATTTTGCTTATATCTGTATTGATTGTTGCATCCAAGTGTGCACTTAGCACTTATAGTCATCTCCGTATCACTTTAACACAATGCGTTATCGAATGCCTAGTATTTGCACAAGATTTAGAGGAAAATAGGCTAAAGCTAATTTTTGTGGAAGAAAACTTATAAAAATGTTCAGAGATATAAAACACACAAGATTCTTCTTTTTTACACTGTATTAACTATCTAATTTTATTGCATTATTTTATGTCTATATACCAACTCTTTTTTAATATTTTATTTATTTTGTAGAGACATGTCCTATTGATAAAAACATTTTGGATACTAGGTGAAGTAAAAGACAAGTTGTATTATGAAAATTAAAGACTAAAAACATGGATGTTTTATTTGTTACTTTTTGTAGTTGCTTTTGTTTAAGATTATTACTCATAAATTACCTTTTGGGGATTTTTATTTTGAAATAATTTATGTTGTTTTAATTTCTAATATAACTATTTTGTGGAATATTACACTATAACATATGTTTTCTAATTGTATGTGTTTGAACCTCTAATCAAACAAAAGTTTCGATCACCTTTTGAGGTTAATAACAAAAGTGCCTCCAAAATTTTTTATTTTGGACTTTGCTGTAAGTTAGACAATTTTGTTTAAGACAACACAGATATATTCTCTGGGTATTTCATAAAGTTTCAATTTTCTACATTGATTTTCTAATATCACATAAATATATACTTTAAATCAAAGAACTTATAATATTAAGAAATTACTTTTTTAAATGGGGGATTTGCTATAGTCAATAATGGAAGATAAAGGTGATTATCCATGTTACGCAACACTACATGTATTACTATAATCTTGAAATTTAATAAGAAAAGAAAAAAATTGACATTGTACCCTATGTCTTATAGAATTTATAAGGTACATGATATAAGGTAGATACAAGGTGTTGCATGGTTAATTTTGGGTACAAATTTTAGCACCATGTACCCTATGGGATAGGATAGGGGAAAGGTTTTATTATTTTACATATTCTATACTCGTCCACCCTAATACAAGATAAATGATTAATATGATTAAAATCGTGGTTTGAGATGTAAATTATATAGGTATAGGATAGTAATAACATTGATCGTAGAGCAATTATGTTGTCTTAGTGAAATAATCTTAGTAGGTTACATACTTTAGGTCATAGATATGCTCAAAGGACATACGTACTATATTTGTTAAAGACTACATGCAAAACTATGACTGCTTTGTGAATAGTAAATTAAATAAAGTAGAGGGGAATTTGCAAATTTTCCGCCTGAACTTTTATCAAGATGCAGATTCACCCATCCACTTTCAAATTGAGTTTTTTTTACTATTCAAACTTTCAAAATTGCTATAGTTAATAAATTAACATTTCTTAATGAATTTAAGGGGGTAAATATGCACATAAATTAAAGTTTAAGGGTTTATCTATACATAGATGAAACTTCGATGGGGTATTTTGTGACTCTTCTCTTTTTATTTTAATAAAAAATGTTAAGTGTCCTTAATTGTATTAGTTTTTAAAAGTTTAAGGGGTCAAAAAGTTCACTTTAAAAGTTCAAGGATGAATTCATAACTAAATAAAAATTTAGGGGGTAATTTGCAATTTTCCCTAAATTAAATGAAATATTTTGAGAAAACTTCTAGATTTAAAGAAAACATAAAGACCTCGTTAAATTGCCTATATTCATGTTATCTCGATTGTATTTAATGAATGTGGCGTGATATTCAACTATTTTATATTTTAGTGTGAATTAACTCTTCTTCCATGGGAATTGATTTTGTTACATAATAGGAAATTTTTTAAATTGGCATTGTAACATAAATAAATGGAAAAATAGAAGAGCGCGTGCATGATATATATAAATATGGCTAAATATCTAGTATTGAAACATTACATGCAACATGTTAGATGTCTTATATGCTAGGAATCATACCTAGTTTAATTTTGATAATTCCATATAACACCAACACGATCATTTTGTTAATTTTTCAGCACTTTACCTTATTATGTACACTTCATGTTAATATGAGTATAACCATATTAATTGGCTAATTAATTATATTATATATAGTCGAACATGATATAATTGGAATATGAATAATATAAACCGAATAGTTAAAATGAGAATTTACAAATTACCCTCTTGAACCTTTCCTAAGGTGCGGATTCACCTCTTCAACGTTCAAAGTAAGCCTTTTGACTCCTTAAGCTTTCAAAAATTGGTATAATTAAGGATAACTAACATTTTCTATGAATTTGGAAGATGAGGTAAATCTGTACATAGATGAAACTTTAATGGGTAAATCTGCACATAAATGAAAGTTCAATGGGGTATTTTGCAATTCCCATATTTTGTTTTAATAGAAAATGTTAAGTGTCTTAATCCGTGCCAATTTTTTAAGGCTCGAGGGATCAAAAGGTTCACTTTGAAAGTTTATGGGGTGAATCAACATTAAGGTAAATGTTTAAAGTTTAAGAAGGTGATTTGTAATTTCCCTTAATTAAAATAAAGATTACAACTTGATTAGTGGAGTATGAGAATTTACTTTTGAAAGGCCAAGAGCCTACAAAAGTGTGGATAATTAAGCATTGATTGACTTAAATTCCCTAACAGTTCCCAAACCATATAATGAATTAGATAACTTAACTATTATAAAGTTCATGACTTAAACCTAAATTAAAAGCATTTACATAACCAATAGTACTTGAAGTCATAAAATTTAGCTAATGTTATCAATGAGTATCATAATTCTATAGATCTTAATTAGACGATCCTTATATCAAAGTGACAACTACGAGACAAACTAAGTATTGAAATGGTGATGTGGTCATGAAATAGGCTATCAAGCTTTGTTGGACTTTTGGACGTTGAAAGTGACTTTGGTATAGGTACAAAGTAAAAGGGTATTGGTTGTTTGGATGAAAACTAAAAATGGACTAATACTCAAACTCAACTAACTAATCACATGTTAATTATTGTGTGAGTGTTAGATCTAACAAGTGGAACCTTTTACTAGGTTGCAAACTCAATCACAGCTTTTGAACGATAATAGTTTAAGTACCTAGGCCCCCATGGAGGCGTAGGTAACCTCAGTAGATGGCTGATAGGAGAAATCTATGGCAAAAGTAGTTTACTTAAGCTAGGACAAAGCTGTGATGGGGTTATTGAGGATTATGGGCACTTAGATAAAATGTCATAATAGACAGTGCTTGTTAATGGCTAAATTTGATGGACAGCTCTGTATGAGACTACTTCTTTCTTTTTATTTTGATGGTATTATTGGAGGCCCCATTAACCCTTGACTAGCAAAGAGCAAAGTCGAACCCCTGTGATCCCCCATCTTTTTGTTTATCTGGAGTTATGAATACTCTTATATAGCATGTTTTTAAGATGTTAAGAATGCTTTGTTTGCTGACTTTTATTAAATAACTTAAATATATGCTTATTGCATTAAAATTAGATGTGTATGACATACAAGTATGTGTTTGATATTATTGTCATATTGGGCTTCACCTCTTATTTTCATTTTAGGTAAAAAGATGGCTTTTATATGGACATTCCTATGACATTGTGATATAAGTTTGAGGATGAGGTGTCAGCTTGTAGGTAGCATAGGCTCTAGGATGAGAAGGTATTTCTTAGTTGAATTTTGATATGTGAAAACTTGTTTGAAAACTATTTACTGAATTTTTGATGACTATAAGTGACTAACCACTTATTGTAACTTATCCGTAAGTTGCTTAACATGTCACATCACACATACCAAAAGTTAATTCTCATGTCAAGCAGCTCCATTTATTAGTAAATTCTTAAAGAGAGTTACATAATAAATTTTTAAAAGGTTTTTTAGTTGCCACTTATCATACTCTACCAATAAAAAAGAAGGGAAAGAGTAAGACATTTGCTTTTTGAGTTGCTTAGCTATGGAACATTGGCATTGATTTCAATGTCAAGTAACCCCCTTTATTGGTCATTTGTAGATGTGGGAAAATGGGCCTCGCTCAGTTCACTTTTAAATGAGCCAAATTTATAGGCTTGGGCCACTTTGGCTGGTGAGCCAAAATGAATTTTTTTTTATGTTAGTTTATGTGAAAATTAAAATATTTTTTATATTTTAAGGTTTTATATATATCAATGATTAATTTTTATGTTAATTTGATTACTTATATGCAAAAACAAGTTTTTAAAATGATTTGTTAGATATCATATTATGTTTGAATCAATAAATATATTTTTAAAAAATGTTATAATGCTTGTATTGTATGTATCAATCTATCATTTTCCATAACATGTCATAAACAATCATTCACATGTTTTATATTATTACTAGTCTTTAAATTTTCCCATTCTTCTTCTTCTTCTTCTTCTTTTAACGTTTTGGCCTGTAGGCTAGGCCGTTTTAAACGGGCAAAAAAAATATGGTCGCGGCCTGTTTTTTAAAGCGAGTAAATGGGTCGACCCATGGGCCATGGCCCGTATAGCTAGCTTTAGTTATTTGGGTTGCTTAATAAGTGGATCCATGTCAAGCAACTCCAATAAAATTGCTCTTAATTACTTTTAATTTTTACTTTCCAATGAATCATTAAGTCCTATGTTTTAGTTATGGGTTGAGCCTACCAATTTAGACCCATTTTTAATAGCCATGTTTTATAAATAAGTTACATTTGAAAAGTCTATATTTATAACAAGTTTTTCTAAAAATCTAAATCATGGAAAAACAGGAAAAAAAAAAAACTATTGAATTTCCCCGAAAATAATAATTATGATTTTCTTAAATAACATTGGATAGGGTCCAATTTAGATCTAACTCAAACGGCATTATGTTTGCATTGCTAATGATGGTGAGCTTAAAACAATTTATATCACTTGTTACACCACCTACGAGTTTTTTTATGATGCCCTTGGTCTTACCAATGTTCTTGTAACCTTTTACACTTTCATGAATGATGTATTTTATGATGTTTATATAGATTTATTGTTCTTTATTCAGAAAACATTATCTGCATAGTCAGATTTTATGGAACCATATAATACATTTGTAAATGGTTTTTATAAATTTCGGGAAAATCATCCACACGTGATGCAAGGAGCACATTAACTTCTTAAGTTATGTTATTGAGGAGGAAAGATATAAATGGACATGGTGGAGGTGAAGATGATAAAAAAAAAGTAGTTAGTATAGAGAAACGTTATTAAGCTATGATCATTCTTTAAACTTACACACTATAACAGAAGATTGTGGATAAGTATCTTGGGAGAACTACTGCCTTTACAAACATGTTAAAGAAGGATTGAGTGTAAACCTGAAGTAAGGAGTACAAAGTAGTATTTAAAGAGTTGATGCAAGTTGAGATGGGGGAGTTGGTCCTTCCAGACATTCTTGACCACATGAGTTCATTAAACATTGCTTTCGGTGAGATTTTGATGTGAGAGGGTCATCTAGTGGCATAAAAACGTAAGGGCTAAACTTCAATAAGTGTAGGTACTCAATTCTAGAGAATAGGTTGTTGGCATTTGTATATTATCTTTAGACATTGAAATACTATCTAAGGTACATGTTATTGGTGAAGACAGGTAATCCTATTACTAGCCATATCCTGACTTAACATAAATTTCCTATTGAATAAGCAAGATGGCAGAGTTCTTTGTAAAGTTAGGTATGGTGTTTAAACATCCAAGCGGATAAGATAATTAGATGATAAATGCCTAAAGCCATACAACAAATTTAGCTTTGCTAGTGCTAATCACCTGTCAATCTAAAAGACAAGTCACTACGATGATCTAGGATTATATGAAGGAATACTTAGGTTAAAATTTGCTGACTCAATGTCTTAAGTGGTTTTTTTGAGAGGGAAGACTTGCATGTTTTAGGTGGAAAGTAATCTAATTTATTTAAAGGGTCATTACTTATATGTCCTTAAAGAGGTAAAAGTAAGGAGGGCACTTTATGAGAGAGTGTCATGATATATTGAAGAGTATAGGATGATGAGCATATTTAAGCTAGGTTACTATTGACTATAAATGAAAGACAATGTGATGACTTACATCGGTTCTTTGCTAACTTGTCCACAAGATAGGATTATGACGTGAGAACTAGAAAAATCGTTGAAGCCATGTCTTATGTCCGCTTACCCATAGGTAAGTGTTTCTATGGATTTTATCATTTCCTTATTAAAAGTGATGAAGTACTTTTATGTATTTGAGTTTATTGACAAGTTCTCAAATCATGCAACCCCATTCCTACCACAGAGAGCTCACATGCAAAGGAAATAATTTTTTTTTCAAAACATGTATAAAGTTTTGAGGAATGTCCCAAACATTGTAAATGTTAAGGATATTGGATTCATAACAGAGTCTTGGATTAAATTGTTCTACCTCTCAGAGGTTAAGTTGAGCGTGACCTCCAATTACCACCTTCATGGTGGTAGACAAACGAAGAGATTTAATGGTACGTTGGAGCAATATTAATGATACTTATAACTACAAATAAAAAATAATTGGGTTTATTTGCTAGATTTCGTTTGAGTATACTTTAACTTTTGGTGAAACTCTTCCTTCATGACAAGATCCTTGTGGGGATTGTTTTGAGTTTGTAATCGATATTACTCCATACAATGGTTGCACCATATACAAGAAGTTGCCTAAAAGTTCATCAATTTACTAAAGATTAGAAGAAAGCTTTTGAGTTACTAAGATTCACAGTTAAAAAGCTTATAAGAAATGGGAAAGTTTAGACCTTGTGAATTCAACGTTGGGGATTAAGTCCTCATCAAACATTTGTTATAACAGATTGAATAGTTAAGGAGTCATTGAAGACAAGTTTAGAAGTATGTTGGTTGTGTTCTTATTATCTCATGGATTGGAAGAGCAATTTACAAGGTTAAACACTTGTCTAGTTGAAGGTCCACCAAGTTTTTCATGTGAATGCTTTGAAGCCTTATTTCTTTGCATGGAAGATACATTATCAAAGTGACGTATGGCTAAAGGTATTAAGGCTAAGTTTAAGACCTTTATCACCAAGTTTAAACTCTTGAACATGTAGCCAATTACGTTAATAACTTTGAGTTTGAGAGGATGTTAGAATGCAAATTTATTGTAATTTTCTTATAGCAAGCCCCATCATTTTGTAAATTATATGTACGGTAGAAGATGGACCTTTTGTAAATTTTCAAGAGTAGATATTTCTCCTATTCTTCTTATTCTTAGTCTTCAAATGTAGCTATCTCATGGAGTTGGATATCTGCTCCTTCTAGTTCCATAAATGTCCATTAAACTCTCTACCAAAAGGTATACATACTTTTGTGAATATAAGTTTTTACCCACTACTTGATTGATTATGTTGAAGAATTTATAACGATGCACCATTTCAAATGTATACACTACTATAAACCTGTACATCGAATTAGTAATAGTAGTATGTTTATTTTTTGTCACCTTTTTTTCCCATGTTGTTCTACTTATTTTCAACTTTATTGTTGCAATTATGCATTTGCTTACAAATTTAAGTCTATTTAGTTAAACTTGTATATCGATTAGGCTAGATTGCTACTGTAGAAGTAAAATAGAGTGCACTATATGTCTCATTATGCGTACAAACATTTAACTCTACAGACTTTGCATCCTTTTACCGCTTGGTAAGAGCATACGTAAAGTTGTTGCACTCCTATTCATAAGATGTAGAATTTAATTTTGCAATTGTTACCGTGATGATTATTGCTTCATAGATATGTTTTTATTCATTATTATTTACACCATCAAAGTAAATGGTAGATTGATTTAAAAGTTTAGTTGTTACGCATTATTTGGTTAAAAACACCAAACTTGTTAGGTGGCATGTGCTAAAATTTATTATAGATTTTTGAATAAATTCGAGAGAAGTAATATGTTATTAGCTCATGTTTAGTTTTTTGAAAAACTATCCCAAACCCAAACAATCACATCCTTTGTATTAGTGAACAAATCCTGAATCCTCTTCTTTTTGCCTTCTAAATTTCTTTTCTTCCAAGCCAGTTGCTGTCTTATGTAATCTTTTATTTCACCTTTATGTTTTTCTATCCTCTTCCTTCCAACCCCACGCAACCCCCCCCCCCCCCCCCAACACATTATACTATTAAAGACAATAATTTAAGTATTTATGGTTCAATATTGATAATGGACATTTTAAGCTGAGTCCACCCTATTAGTTGTATGGGCCAACCCATTAGGTTGAGGCTTAAACCATGCCAGCAACAAGCTGAAAGCACCATCAACGCACTTATCACCTTAACTTGGCATACCGACAAACTCCTTTAGCACTCAATTGACAATGCATTTGGTATCTCTCGGTATTCTTCCCTAGCTAGGTTTGACATGTGTGAATGTAGATTAGTGTGTTTGCTCTATGTCTATACCGTAACCGTCAACAATTATCTACTTTCTCACTATCCACAATGCATTCAACTGTCCAGGATCATTCAATTATAGATAACGTCATATCCCCCTCCATAAAAGTGATAATGCTTCTTGAACTATCTTTCATACTCATCAATTGCCTCTAAGTTGACATGCTTACTGTTGAGATACATGAGTTGTAACTCTTTTTAAAATATATTTTCTTTTATTTTTTAGAGGATAATTAATGATGTAGTTGGTACACCTACCACATTGTATATGTATATTTGATGTTTCTTGTACTCTATTTTTATAACAAGAATACAGTTATATATTTTCTCATGTTCTTTAGTATTCTTCTTTCCTTTTTTAGCATGGTATCAGAGCCCTAGCCCTAAGTTTCTTTCCCAGGATTTCATTTTCACTTTTCCTGTGCAAGCCCTCATTGTTGTAGGGGTTACTTTTTTTTTTTTTCTTTGTTCTTTCCAGCTTTAATAGATGTCGTTCCTTTCATCCCTCTTTTCTTCTTTTGTCAAACAACCTTAATTGCTGAACATTTTTTTTTTCTATCACCATGTCCTCTGAAATTACCATCGCCAGCAACCTTAAAACATCTAAAGACTACAATACTGCCAAAATATTGGAGGCTTGCAGATAATTTGAGCTTCCTATCAATTCAATGTGAAAAATTATCTTAAATGGTCTCAATTTCTTCGTACTTATCTAAATGGTATAGGAGATTTAATCACCTTCTTGGGACTGGACCATTTAAGGATGACCCTACGTTTAAAGCATGAGATGTTGTGGTTTTGGGATTAAATGGATTCTATAGTTAGTGACACGTGCATGTTTTTAACCATAGCAAAGGAGATATGGGACTTCTTACACTGTACATATTCAAAGGCTCATGACGCTGCTCATGTACATGAGATTAAAGTCAAAACTGAAGCCACCGAACAAGGAGACAAATCAGTCAAAAATATGCAAATTTGTCGCAAAATCTTCGCTGAAAAAGATCGTGTTTACTATTTTTTGGCGGGATTAAATATAGAATTTGACCAAGTTCGGGTTTAGATTATTGGAAAAGAGGAGACTAGCTCACTAACACGAGTAGAAAAGAGTCAACGTGTTGTTATGATTGAATCACAATTAGCATACGGGTTAGCCCTAGTAGCAAAGATGGAACAATAGGAGAATGACAAGAGCAATCGGTCCAAATACATAAATAGAGAAAATTGGATTAAGGAGAAAATGATAACTCCAATGCCCTATTGCAAGAAACTAAGGCACAAAGACAGAAGTATTGGAAACTAAATGGTAAGCTACCAAGCAGAGAGTGGGGAAATTGTAGGGGCCAGCAAGGACCTTACGCACGCATGATAAAGTAGTACAAACCTAAAGAGAACCTAACAACTGGGGGGTTCAACAATGAAGAGATTGAGAAGCTAGAAATTTGTTGGGATCCCTGGAAAAGGCCTCTGGAGCATGCTTTATGGCTCTTTTAGGTAAACCTATATTCCCTCTTTGCATGAATGTCTCAAATAACTTACATGCTAATGTATGGATAATAGACCTAGGTGCTACGGATCATATGACTCGCATTTCTTAACTCTTCCATATATACATCTCATGCCCTAGTAATAGGAAAATTGCGGTGGCTAATGGTACTTTATCTACTATTACAGGTGTTGGAGACATACATATCATACCTACACTTACCTTAAAGAGTTCTCTCCATGTACTAAAGTTATAGACCAGCTTGGTCTCCATTAAGAAACCTAGTCATGACCTTATGTGCTATGTTATTTTTTACCCTCTTATTGTGTTTTTCAAGACTGTGGCACGAGGAGGAGATTGGACTTGCTAAGGAAAGTATTGGCCTTCATTACCTTAAATCGTCTAAAAAACCTAGGAATAATTTGTCTTTTTTCTATTCCTCGAATAAGGATGTCATTTGGTTGTATCACCCATACCCAGGACATCCATTTTTTAGAGTTATCAAGGTCATGTTTCCCAATTGTTTTAAGGCTAGATATTTCTGAGTTTCACTGTGATATTTGTGAATTTGCAAAAACACACTTATGCATCTTTTCCTATCAATATAAAAGAAGTTTATATCGTTTTCATTTGATACATAGTGACATATGAGGCCCTTCTACTATCACTCATATTTTTGAAGCTCGTTGGTTTATATCTCTAATTGATGATTGCACTCAGGTTACATGGTTATATCTTCGAAAACAAAGTCTGATGTCGGCACTTGTTATACCTAATTTCCTTTCCATGATTGAAAATCAATTTGGGATAAAAACAAAAATTTTTCAAACAGATAATGCTAGAGACTATTTTAACCAAACACTATCACCTTACTTTCAATCTCAGGGCATCATCCATGATTCATCATGTGTTAACATACCTCAACATAAGGGGGTAGCCGAAAAGAAAAATGGGCATTTATTCGACACCATAACTTTACTCTTTCAAGGGAATGTTCCTAAGTCTTATTAGGAGAGTTCTGACTGCCTCATACATGATAAATAAACTTCCCTCACGTGTCCTGGACAACAAAAGTCCCATTAAACTCCTTAATAGTTTTTACCCGCATTTTAGAACCTTAAATGGCTTTACACTTAGGGTATTCAGATGCATAGCTTTTATTCATGTCCATGGCCAACACAGAAGCAAACTTGACCCTCAAGTCATTAAATGTATCTTCTTAGGTTACTCATCTACTCAAAAGGGATATAAATGTTAACACCGTTTGTCCATAAAATTTTTTATCTCCGTGATGTCACCTTTGTAGAAACAACACCCTTTTTCTCCAAGTCCTCTCTTTAGGGATAGATTTCAAGGATGGAAGAGATTACTAATGAGTCATTTGAACCACTTAAATCGCTTTGATCTCCTTTTTGTGCCCCATGTTCCAACTAGTGTTGAACCAGAGTCCAACTCTTCTAAACCAAACATATTCAAGTCTACTACTAAACTCCCAACATCCCTTGTTCCTGTAGGTATTAATCCTCCTAAGAGTTCTCAAGTGTATTCAAGGAGGAAGACTGTTCTTGACTAGTGCAAGTCTAAGAATCCAACTCGGACAATGGTGATGAAATCATGGTAAGATCTTATTTGCTTTAAATACACAATCTGTTGAACCATCTATTGACCCAATAGATGATCTAGAACTTCCATTATTGTTAGAAAAGGTATCAAAGAATGTACTAAAAGACCACTTTTATCCATTGTCTCGCTATGTCTCCCTTAAGCGTTCATCACCATCTCATAAAAGTTTCATTGTCAGTCTAAACATCATTGCTATTCCCAACACAGTTTTGAGGCATTGTCAAAAAGAGAATGGATGGATGCTATGAGAGAAGAGATGAGTGCCTTGGAAAAGAATAAAACTTGGGAGGTTATTAATAAATTAAATGGGAAAAATATTGTTGACTGTAAGTGGATTTTCACATTGAAATACAAAGCTGATAGATCCCTTAAGAGATATAAAGCCAGATTGGTAGCAAAGGGGATACTCAAATGCATGGAGTTGATTATCATGAGACTTTTCTCCAGTTGCAAAAAATGAATACCATAAGAATTTTGTTATCGTTGGTTGCTTACTTCTACTGACAACTTCTACAAGATGATGTTAAAAACACATTTTTTAGTGGTGACTTAGATCAAGAAATCTATATGAATATTCCACCAAGATTTAAGGGAGACATGGGTAAGCTGAGGATGACTTTTATGGGTTAAAACAATCTCCTAAAGCTTGGTTTGGAAGATTTGTAGATGTCATGAATAAGTTTGGATATAAGCAAAGTCAAGGAGATCACACTCTCTTTATTAAGAACTCGATTTCCGAGGGGAGTAACCATGTTTCTAGTCCATGTGGACGACATCATAGTAATTGGAAATGATGAGAGAGGGAAGTTCGAGTTGAAGCAAAGGTTATCCAAAGAATTAGAGATAAAAGAATTGGGGAAACTGAAGTACTTCCTTGGTATTGAGGTAGCCTATTACACATGAGGAATTTTTATTTCACAGCAGAAATATGTGACCCACTTATTCGAAGAAATAGGGAAAATTGGAAGTGAACCATTTTCCTTTCCAATGGATCTAAATCATAAGTTGAGAGAAGCAAAAGAAGAACCGGTGGTTGATAAGCGAATGTAGCAGAGATTGGTTGGTGAGCTTATAAATCTAGCTTACACTTGACCGGACATAGCATACTCAGTGAGTATAATCAGCCAATTCATGCATGATCCAAGAGAACCTCATTTCCAAACTGCTTATGGGGTGCTTCATTACTTAAAAGGCAATCTAGGAAAGGGATTTTGTTCAAAAGGAATTCCAAGCTTACTTTACAAGCCTATACCAATGTTGACTATGCAGGGCCTTTAGTGGATAGAAGATCAACTAGTAAATATTGTACTTTAGTTGGAGGTAGACATAGAGGGGCAAAGGGCAAAATGTGGTGGCAAGATCATTAGTAGAATCAGAGTTTAGAGCAACTGGCGAAGGATTGTGTGAATTGCTCTAGTTAAAGATTATTCTAGATGATTTGAGAATTAAATGGGATGGTGCTATGAAACTCTATTGTGATAATAAGTCAGCCATTGATATTGCTCATAATCCTATACAACACGATGGGACAAAGCATATTGAAATTGATAGACATTTCATCAAAGAAAAATCAGAGGAAGGGTTAGTGCGTATGTCATTGTTCCAACAGGACAACAATTACTAGATGTTCTAACAAAGGGGCTGAGTAGTTTAAACTTTCACAATCTTGTGTCCAAGTTGGGAATGGAAGACATCTATTCCTCGGATTGAGGGGAGTGTTGAGACATATGAGTTGTAACTCCTTGTTAAATATTTTTTCTTTTATTTTATAGAGGATAATTAATGATGTAGTTGTTACACTTGCTACATTGTGTATATATATTTAATGTTTCTTATGCTCTGTTTTTACAATAAGAACACCATTATCTCTTCTCATACTCTTTAGTTTTTTTTTCCTTTTTTTAGCATTACTGAATCAAGTATCAAAGTGGCTGCACTAGTCTTAGCCCTAATGTGCACTAATTGTGTCATTTTTGCTTGCTCATAATCTATTGAAATTCAGTCTAGATTTAACTTCTACTAGATAAGAGCTTAGAGTTGCAAACGAATCGAGTCGAGGCGGTGGTATAATGCTGAACTTGATCTCAATTCATAATTTCATAGCTCAAACTTGATCAAGTTTAAAATTTTAAATTCAAGTTTGCTCGAAGTAACATTGCATAATTTCGAGTTCGATTCGGTTAGCTCGTTTAGGCTTGGTTTACATTAAAAAAATATTTTAAATTATAATTTAAGTAATATTAATAGCTAACTCGATTTGATTCGATTAATATTTATACAACTCGACCTCGATAGAGCTCAATTAGGTTTACTGGCTAATCGAGCTAAATATATGAAGTTCGAGCTTGATTCGATAAATTACTTAAGTAACTCAAACTCGACTCGACTCGACTATTCTCGAATTAAATTTGAGTAAACATTGAGCTAGACTCGAGTGGTTTGTGAATCAACTTAGTTCATTTGCACTCTTATTAGAGTTAATAACACAAATCTATTGTTTTGTTGTCTTCAAGTTGTATTGTTATGTTATGATGTTTTTTGAACATTTGATTTCTAATTTTTACTTTTAATTTAATTTATGATTTGCAACAAAAATAAAAAAAGAATTAAATATCGTTCATTCACACTCATAAAATATACTATTTTTAGACAATGCATGTGCGCACATACACATACATACACACACAAAAAAAAAAAACATGTATATCGTAAAAGTAAAAAAAATAGTGCTATGTCTTTATTTTTAGAACAAAAAAAGGAGTGATCTAAGTAAGATGCTTCTCTATGTATTAAAATAAAAAACAAAAAATAAATTTTCTATCTAGTTATACTCAAATTACAAGATGATTGCAACAGGTGTAAAATATACTATTTTTAGACAATGCATTTGTGCACATAACATATATACACACACAAAGAGGAAAAAAAAAAAAAAAGCCTGTAAATTGTAAAAGTATAAAACAGTGTCATGCGTTATCATTTTTAGAAAAGAAAAGAGTGATCTAAGTAAGATGCTACTTTATGTATTAAAATCGAAAACAAAATATAAAATTTTTATTTGGTTATACCCAAATTGCAAGATCGTGGCAATAGGTCATACCTATTTAACTCGCAAATTCTTTTCTTGTGGACTGGATTCTTAATTTTTTATTTGTATCATATTAATATTGGTTCAGTATCAGATTATTATCGATTCAGTATTTATTTAATTTTATCATATTATGAATAAAATTATTAATTTTTTATCAATATTGAGTTGGTATCAGATCGATTTAAAAATGATGGTAAAGTAAAACAAAATCGCCAATCCGAAAAACCCTAAAACACATTCGCGTTGTCAATCTTTTTATATTTCATATGAAACATGCTGTACTAAATAAAGAAATAAGTCTAATAATAATAGTAAAAAAAAAGAATCTTTAAAAACCAAGCCAATCACCAACTTGACTCTTTTTTCCCCATCATCTTTTAGAAACACCAGCAACTATACCAAACCATAACCAAAAATCCGAAAATCCAGAACCCCAAAAATGAAGAAATCGGGAGGAGCGGAGAAGAAAAGGGTACGAAGATCCTCAGCATCCGTACAAAATGGTGGTAGAGATTCTAATTCCGATACTCCTCCCAAGGTGGTTTCGTCTTAATCACCCCCCACCTCATATCTCGCTTTTCCCATTTTTCCTGATCTAGGGTTTTGTAATTTACATTTTTAATTTTTTTACCGCGTACCGTAATTAGGTATCTTTTGCTTGTCGATTATGTATCTAGGATTTTGCAATACAATGCTTTTGGGTGAGCAATTTTTATGTTTTTGTCAATTTTGGTACTGGGATTTTAACTTTTGTGTGTTCCTACTCTGTGGGTTCGTTTTGATGGAAACAGAGTGGTGGAAGAGGTATCTGCTTTATTGGTTCTTGCCGAATTGAGGCGAATAAAGTTTTGAAATTGCAAAACTTTAATGTCTCTTTGCTGAGAATTATTTGGTTGGGCCAAACCTATCCTAGTGGCATGAACTCGTCTCCTGATGGGATGGATTAGATTCGATTTCCCAAAAAGCTGGATGAAAAAAAAAAAAGATATTTTAGTTAGTGCAATTCAATAGCTTGCCGGAATAGAGTGAATCTTGACTGGCTGCCTCGTGTGAGCATTGGAATCGATAAGATCGGATGCTCTCCTGCAGCAGCAGTATGAAGCTTATATAAGGCAACAAATGCTTATTAGTTTCAATGAGATGATGATTGGAACATTGATGGCGCACAGTGGTTATGATTTGTTTCATATGGAAATTGGTCTTTTAGCTTGTTATAGATGATTCTCAATGCAGCATATGAACAGGTTATGATGTCCTTTTGTATATCCGGTTTGCAATTGAGTGTCATTCTGTTTTTTCTTGCTTTTTGATTTTTGTTTCTCTAATTTACAGCTGTTTCTTCGATATGGTGTTCAGAGTTGGATAGGTAAAATTTCATACTTTTCTTTGTAGTTTGTGCTGGTTGATGGTTACTAAGTATCCTATAGCATACAAAATAGAGTCTTGAATGCTGAATGATGAATGTGGTCAAACTTGTCTGTGCGTGACATTGATTTTTCCAAGTCTACTGGGTAGCAAGTAGTGACAAGATATGCACTTGTTGAGATTTTACTCATTAGTTATAGTTATTTTTGTATGATTTGACTTTGAATGCTGTTGTCCTTACCCTTCCTGCAATATTTATGTTTTATCAGAAGCAGGCTACCAAAAAGGATGTGTTTCAATTATTTGCTGAGAAGGTTAGAGATCACAAGGAAATGGAATCTAGATGGGCAGTCTTACAAGAAACTCGTGTAGAATATTTTAGAGGAAAGGATTTTGTTGGCTTTTTAAGGAATCATCCAGAGCTTATAGAACTCCTTGAATCTGAGAAGAATTTAGATATTGAAGATATAGGGAATGCTTTGTTGAGAAGAAACCTTATAATTCGATGTGACCGTGTGGTAAAAACTGTACGTCCAGGAAAGAAAAAGTTGTCTACCTGGCCAGCCCATCTTGAGATCTTTCCTGTAAGTCCATTTTCCTTTTTCATCTTTACTTTACTTGTATCAAAATAATTTGTGGATTCAATTTGTAAGTAGGTTTTATGAGCATCTATTATGATAAATTTTCTGTAAGTATATATGTGTATATATATATTCCTTGAGTAAGTTCTGTTGTATTTGTTTGCCTGTAATATAACGTGTTAAGTACACATTGCACAAGGGAAAATTGATTGAATGAATTGGGTAGAATGAGTATCACTTACGAGGAAGACAATAAATTGATTCGGCCTTTGTCTATCAGTGATTTGGAGACTGCCAGTGTCAATGGTATATTCTGAAGTTAACCAAATTTAGATATGGATCTAGGAATGAAGGCTTGGAACCTACCAATGCAGACCTCGGTTTTACTTTTTATAATTATCATTGCAACTTATAATATTGTCATGCTTGTTAGCCTAAAGGGCTGTCTCCATGCTTGTAGAAGAAAATACCATCCTTTTCATGCTAGTTTTTTTCGATGCTGTACTTTTGAAGAAAAGCAACAGCTTGATCAATATACTGTGTCAGTGTGGCCATGCCCTTTAGATTTCTTAGCTGATGTTTTTGAATTTATTTGGCAGGATCAAGTATTTTCAGACAATGATGCCTTTTTTGCTTGGGCATTTGTGAAGCGCCATCCTTTGTGGCAGACACTTCTTTCATTCTTCTGGCCTGTCTTGACGCTGGCAATTTGCCTGTTCCCAGTATATCCGCATCAATGCAAGATATTAATATTATATTCATGTGCCGGAGTGCTGCTGCTGATACTCTCCCTGTTGCTGTGTAAGTCGAATGCTCACAAGCTGTTCTCTATTTATCACTTTTTCTTTGAAATTGAAGTGTAGTTGTAATCTAGTCTGCAGTTTTGTTTAAGCTAGAAGCATTAGTTCTGTTTAACATTAAAATGAATCATTTTGTCCACGATTTCCAAAAAGTTTTGTGGTTAGGTGGTGTTGAACTCCCAGCTCCATCCCAATTCTTAACCCCAGCATTTGGCATAGCATTCAGGGACTTGGCTATTAGTAGTCAGTCCTATGCAGGATTTGGTATGTGCATACTGCTGGCTATGGTGTTTGAAAGATTTTAAGTTTGTGCATTTATCTGAAAAAACATGTAACGCTTTCTTTGAACTCTTTTTGTTAGCACAGATGTATGATTAATATACTGGCTTTCCTGCTAGACTTTACCTTTATGTGCATTTTACTGGAGGACCAAGCCATGAAATTAATCATATACCTGTCTTGTGAAGTTCTTTGACTTTCGGAACCAGATGTAGTGTGAGGTTTTAGATCCCATATATGCTCTAGGTTCCAACTCATTATCTTCTGTCCTCTAGGAGGCCTTTCTTTTTGATCATTTTTACTTAACAAGCAAATGTTCTAGAATTCTCATTTTTTAGGAGAGATTTACACTCTGTTTGGTAAGATTGGAAGAGATGGAATATAAGGAAGTGGGGGGAAATGGATGGATAGTTTTTGCTTTTTTATTACCAAAAGTTCCCTTCCAACTCCAGGGCAAATTTGGGTGGGTGTTGGAACAGGGGGAAATTAAAGATAAATTTTTAAATTGCCCCAATCAATCATAAAACATCACAGTAATATAAAAGGATGAGCAATTTAGAGAAATATTATTTTAGTTCTCTTTTTTCCTTCTCACTCATATTAAATAAACCAGACAAAGGGAATAATTTTTACTAAATCAAGGGTATAGCTTCGATATTTTCATTGTATGTTCTTGGAAGTGCCTAATGATTGTGCATCCTTTGCTGCTGGGTTTGACGCAATGAATGGAATGCCTTGTGCAAAATTTGTTTTTCATAAAAGTTTATTTAGATACTAGCACCTGTAATTTGTTTCTTAGCATCCTTCAGGCAACTTAAAGTAGCTGTAGCTTAAGTTATATGTCTGTTACCAAACACTTTGCCTATGGTCCATGGGGCTCTTTTTGGTGGTCGCATCTCGTTATATGTTGTGCCAGACCATTTATGGATGGGGGATTTTGTGTGGATGAAATATTATGTGTGATGCACTAGCATTGTCTTCTTGTTTAAATCGATTTTGATGTGGACAATGTACTGACAAGATTTCGAGCTTTGGGCTTTTTTATATTTTCTAGGGTGTCTTGCGCGAACTCTTAGGTTGCTGGGGTGTTTTTTTTTTTTTGGTTCAGCTTTCTTTTCTGTATATTTCTCATATTATTAATGATCATCTAACATTTTAATTAAAAAAGATTTTGATGTACTGAGTTAGTTCTCTTTATCTCTAGTGAGATGTTGAGGATAAATTATTATCATATGTGTTTTACTGAATTATGTTTAAATTTGGAAAATAATGAAGAGTTTTTTGTATCTTTGCATTTATTACAATAGTGTCATTTTGGTTTTTGCAGTTAGAGCTACAATATTTGGTGCTCTATATATTATTCTTGGCAAGCGTGTATGGTTTTTCCCTAATATCCTTGCTGAGGAAGCAACTCTGCGAGAATTATTCCGATTCTGGCCCAACAAGGATGAGGAGGAGCGACCCAAGTGGACAACCAGGCTATTTTATGCCATAGTAGCAGTCTTAGTCATATTGCTGCTGAGGCATCATGCTCCTGATGAGGCAGCTAGAGCCAGGTTAGTGGTTGGAGTCATTTAGATGGCCTTATGAAGCTTTATTTTTAAGCAGAATTACTAGCTTAACGAGTAATGGGGCACTTGCTTTGAGCCGTCCAGTGGTCTGCCTTCTTGCTTTTGGGGCTTAAACTCTCTATCTCTTTGATATTCAACTTAGAATTTTCCATAAATTGTTCTTGTCGAGGTCAATGGGCTGAAAGTACATTTTTGTGTTTCGCAGGTATCAGAAGCGGGTTTCTAATATAATTGATGATTTTCTCGAATGGTCTCCGAGGTTGGCTCTATCTGGAATGATAGAGAAACAGCCTGTTGTAGAGAACACCACAGATCCCAGTGCCAATTTCACTGATGGGAGCAAACCAAGTTCAGAGACAACCGCTGAGGAACCCTTCTCAGAAAAGCACGGTTTTTCCTCGGATGAAGTTGGGGAGGCTGCCGGTGACGCGGAGGGCACCGATAATTTTCATAATCAAGAAACCATGTAATAGCAGATGTTAAGTGCTATATTTTAAATTCTTCTTTTTGTTGGTTTTTTCAGTGAAGATTGTAAAAACGATGAAATCAGATGTGGTAAGAATAATGCAGTAGTAAAGAAGCAAAATCCATAACTCGTCTATAGGATTTTTAGCAATTAAGGATCTGTTCAGCAAGAAATAGACTGGACACAAATTAAATATAGATCAGATACAAATGACAAACAAATAATAAACGGATTTCAAACAGCTAGTTTTGCTCATAAAGAAATTAAACAGATGAGATACAAATTAGATATAAATGATAACTAGAGGGTAAACAGATATAATAACAGATATAGATAAATAAAAAAACAATTATTAATTGTAGTATTAATCAAAGATTTTTTGTTGATTTACGTGCACCCTGAGTGTCAGTAAAATTTTAGAAATCCTGCTTATTCTAGTCCATGGATGTCAAATTTCAGTTGCTGGATTACTTTAGCAGTGTTTTAGGAGAAATCTTGACTTTGTTGGTGCAACAGTTTGAAGGAGGAGTGAACGGGTCAATTGATCTTTTTAATTTGCTATCAGGGAAGGTTGATAGACTAGTTTTATAGCTGGCATAAGTCGTATCGGGTTAAATTGGTTGGGTCAACTAGGCTTGTCCTTATTGGCTTGCACTCACTCAAATTTGAGGATTATGGAAAAAAATGATAGCATTTTAAAAAAGAAATTACATAAGTCTTGTAAGATCAAAAATAATTTTAGGAATAAGTAAGTTGATCAGGAGGTCACTATAGAAGTTTATTTATCAACACTAATCTCGTTTCTTGAAAGAGATGATATCGTTTACTTATTTTTGGGATTATCTTTGGTCTAATAGATTGTATAGGTTTTTTAAATGTTATTATTTTTTCCTTATCCCCAATTTTTACTTTCTGCTACTTTTATTTTTGATTTTTCACATGTAAATTATAACATGTCCACTGGTATTCTTTTATTTTCGTCATATTCATTGATTTCATGGTTTATGAGTTTTTAAGGGCAAAACTTGCTCATACATGATAAATGAGATGGGTAATAGTTGTCGATTGTAGAAAAGTTTCAGGTTGAATAGGGGCAATGCGTTGCGACTAGGTGGTATATCAAAGGTATTCACGTTAGAAATATGCCTTTTAAGCCTAATTTATATTTAAAGCTCAAAATTTAATATTTTAAATCAGGAAATTTTGTTTTCATTAATTTAAAAAAACGTTGGGTAGTG